>CM070442.1:1131771-1149811 GCA_036324595.1 Champsocephalus gunnari
GCTATGAGAATCTCCCACAATGCATTGCTGTAACAAATAGGGTTCCTGCAGGTTTCGCCAACTCAAATTTAAGACTTTTTAAGACCACTTTGAATAGAATTCAGGACCTATTTCACGGCAAGAAAGTATGAAGGAAAATTGCTATGAAAGAAGAAATACGTCCCATAATTACTTACAAAGTAAATGTATTCATGTTCAACATAAGAACGATGACTGAACATAACAGCATAACAGTACAGAACTGTGTTAGCCAAAAAAGTGTGTGTGTGTGTGTGTGTGTTAGGGCTGTGCAATTAATCGTAGTTCAATCGCAATTACGATTTTCGGCCTGCCACAATTACAAAAACGACATCGAAAAAAACTATTATTTAGCTTTGAGGTTGTGACGGTGCACTGCAACATATTTGATCTCATTCATTTTAGTCTAATTTATTTTTAGTTATCATATTTATATACGTTTAGTAGCTTGTGGAAGTGCGCTCCAAAATATGTGTTGATCTTGTTTATTGGTATTTATTATGTATTTAAATATATCACTGTTAACAGCATTCCCACTATCTGTTCTCTACGCACGAAAAGCTTATTATTATTCCGCCGGTATTTTGGCCCTCTTCTCCTCCCGCATTGAACATCGCAGAAACTCCGTTCAAACATCAAAACGTTCAGCTCGGTCGGGAATCGATGGCTATTACTTTTCTCATTCATAACTTTCATAATTCCAGAGATACATCCCATAATGCATCCCATTTTTAACATTGAAGTCAATGGAGGAAATCTTCAGACTTCAACAAATCTTCATGTGACTTCAACTGCTAACTGTTCATTCATACTTTCACTCAGAAACCTCATTCTAACTTTAAAATGTTACAAATCTTTCTGACATTATTCGTGTTAAAACAACTTTTAAATCTGATTCTTACTTTTAGAGATATTAAACATTGTTCAGACCTTGTTTTAGAAGTTTCCTTCAGATTGTAACATTAACTAGAGTGCGTGATGTCACAGCTAGAGGGTAGAACATCTTGAGATTTTCCTTCATATATTTTTTTTAAACTGCCGTAATTCCCAAACCCTACATTCCTGAGACATCATTCATCATGACACACGTAGGAAAACATCTCGTAGCTTGAAAAATGACAAATAATTAAGCAAAAATAATTCAACAAAATGCCTCTTGAGGGCACGAAGTGACAACAACGTTCAACATGCCTCCATTGAAGCCCATTGTAATGTCAGGCAGATATTTCCTCACGGCAGCAGCCGCACACCTTTAGTTAAACTGCGAAAAAGGCCTCATTATTAACCCCAAAGTACACAAAAAGTACACTTCAGATACTCAACTTCCTTGACACGCTTCACGCTTTGAAATTTCACAGATATCTGTTACGGTTCTTCCACAAAACGTTCACATGTAAGAGGTTCATCTCTCGTTCCTCAGAGCAGCAGACCTCAGGTAGCAGTGTGCCAACAGTCCAGCCGGGAAGACATCTACGGGACAGTTTGGAGAGTTCTTCAAATGCCGTTGCCATGGCAACACAATGCTCACCTTGAAACACGGTTTTCTCATAGCTTCAGTGAAAATACTCCAAACAGCACAGAACTTCACAGGTTTGGTAACGATGCAGCCGTCAACGCATCTAAGCGTATTATGGGGTGTCATCACATGCCGTTGCCATGGCGACAGATCATTCGCCATCAACTTAGTTCAGAAGTTTGTGGTTCAAATATTCTGCTGCTTTTCCAAGCCTTTTACTTTCTTTTCTCATCTCACATCCAAGCCCCCAGTGTTCACTCATCTCACATCCAAGCCCCCAGTGTTCACTCATCTCACATCAAGCCCCCAGTGTTCACTCATCTCACATCCAAGCCCCCGGTGTTCACGCATCATTTCAATCTACATTCTTCACTTTCTTCTTACACATCACATTTCAGCAGTTTAGCGTCAGCTTTTCAGCATAAAGCATTCCCACTAGCAGTTTCTAGTTTAATTTAGTATTGGTTTTTTCCGTTGAATTATACGTTCAGGGTAATCAACAGGTACAAAGATGTTCAAATTATTTGTTTTAAAGTTCAATAAATGGATGTTTTCAAAGTCAATGAATAATCGCATTTAATAATCGTGATTATGATGTGTGTCATAATCGAGCAGCCCTAGTTGGTGTGTGTGTGTGTGTGTGTGTCTCTGAGAGAGAGTAACAAGAGCTATATTCAGAGCTATGCTGCCGTGGCTACAATCTTTCATCGTTGCCGTTGTATGATTGGTGTTTAGCTACGGTATTTAGCGTCTACAGCCCCTCCGCTTTTAGGGTTGACGTAGACCCAAACTTCGCCCGGAGGTGCCCCGGTGTTGTTGTAGGAGCTGCTGCACTAGCTAACGCTGCACTAGCTAGCGCTGCATTAGCTAACGCTGCATTAGCTAACGCTGCATTAGCTAGCGCTCCATTAGCTAACGCTGCATTAGCAAAACAAACGCTAATTTATTTTGCAAAAGCTGCGGCGGGCTTCAAACACGTTCCTCCACTGGTTTCAACCAAGCACTAAATTAGATGTTTTCCGACCAGATACGGCTGAACTGATGGTTCCCCATATTTATTTGTAAGTAGATTCGAAGAGACCCGAGTTTGACTGCCAGCTGAAGCTTGGTTGCTAGGTTACGAGCTGCAGGGTAAATGCAGGAATCCTGAAGTCAAATGTAATACCTTTTAAGACCTTTCCATACATTTTAAGACCTCATCGCAACTTCGGTTACCTTGGCGACACACTTTACCTCACATGTACTATATTGATTGTAAAATAAGAAGCAGCATGGGGCGCCTTGAGGGGGTTTCCGACATGTTGTTTCAGTGAGTCAAAGGGTGCCATGTTGTCGTTGCTGTGGAGCTTCTTCATACCTTGGAAAATGCCGTTTAATACTTTTTAATATCCTTAATTTTCGCTAAATTGATTTATCAACTTTTAATACTTTTTAAGACCCCCCCCCGAGCTGGGTGTTCTCCGATAAGGGGCCGGGGGAAACAAAGTTAGTGATTACTGGTTCCATGTTGATTTATTCCAATACTAATTGTTGGGGACTGAACGGCTCTGGTTGCTAGGCAGCTCGGACATTCAGACGCGATCGCAGCAGGACCTTTCAAATCCATCATCGTTAAGACCTTCTAAATCACCTCTAATTTAAGGCCTTACATTCAGATGATCAAATGTAAGACTGTTTGAGACCCTGAACAAAGATAATGCAAGCACACGGTTGTGACACCAGATGGCGCAATTGTTTGTGCGTGGGGAGTCTCGCAGCAGAACATGTCAAGCTATTCAAAACAATACATTCACTGAAGCAAAAATAGATAAAAGTAGATCCAGATAGTCGCACCGTGTTGGGGCGTAACACATATCCCCGATCAGTGACCTCATGATATTTATGAAACGTGTTCTTCAGTAAATCATATTTCTACACCAGTTCACAGAAAGGAGACGTTTAGGTGAATTATATTTTATTATAAAAACTGTACAAAAGTAGCTAAAACACATCCGGTCGTCCATAGCAACGTGCTAATATAGCACGTTGGATAAAACTAAGTGGGTCTTCCTCTCGGGATTAAATACTCTGCGGATCAGAGGAGGGTAAAGCAGAGGCTCCCGTCCCCCTCTGGGCCTCTCGCGGTGCGTTCAGGGCCTCAGAAGTCGGCGTCCAGCCTGAAGGTGTTGTCGCTGGTCCCCGACATCACGCCCATCCTCTGGTACTCGCCCACGCGCTTCTCGAAGAAGTTGGTCTTGCCCTCCAGAGAAATGTTCTCCATGAAGTCGAAGGGGTTCTCCGCTCGGAAGACCTGGAACACACGAGAGCCTTGAACTCACCGCTCGTATTCAACACGTCCACACGGGGCGTCCACCGTCTGCTCAGCGCGGCGTCTGTCTCCTGCTGCTGCCGCTCTGTCAGCTGACCACTCGTCCTCCAATCAGAGCGCAGCAGCAGTCAGCCCCCATCACTGGCTGAGGTCCGTACCCCTGCGCGGCTCATCATCACAGACCCTCACTCTCCTCAACAGCACCGACTCCCGTCATAAACATGTGTACTGTGTGTATTTATGTATTTATATATATATATATTATATCTTATACGCACTTCGAGCACCGGAAAAGCGCTTTAATAAATGCAAGCATTATTATTTATATTAATGACGGACTGATATCGATGATAATTGGATTTAAACTGACAGATATTATATATATATATATAAATGTGTGTATTGGTATATATAAATGTGAGTATTGGTATATATAAATGTGTGTATTGGTATATATAAATGTGAGTATTAGTATATACAAATGTGTGTATTGGTATATATAAATGTGAGTATTGGTATATATAAATGTGAGTATTAGTATATACAAATGTGTGTATTGGTATATATAAATGTGAGTATTGGTATATATAAATGTGAGTATTAGTATATACAAATGTGTGTATTGGTATATATAAATGTGTATATATAAATATGTGTATTAGTATATATAAATGTGTGTATTAGTATATATAAATGTGTGTATTGGTATATATAAATGTGAGTATTGGTATATATAAATGTGAGTATTAGTATATATAAATATGTGTATTGGTATATATAAATATGTGTATTAGTATATATAAATATGTGTATTAGTATATATAAATGTGTGTATTGGTATATATAAATATGTGTATTGGTATATATAAATATGTGTAATATATATATAAATATGTGTATTAGTATATATAAATGTGTGTATTGGTATATACAAATGTGAGTATTGGTATATATAAATGTGAGTATTGGTATATATAAATGTGTGTATTAGTACCTTGGAGAAGCCCAGCTCCAGCATCAGGCGGTCAGCCACGAACTCGATGTATTGCTTCATCAGATCGCAGTTCATCCCGATCAGTTTGACGGGCAGAGACTCCGTCAGGAACTCCTGAGAGAGGGGGAGGAGTTAGCTGACGGACAGGAAGCAGAGAGATTGAGAGGGGGGGGGGCGGGGCTTACCTGCTCGATGGCCACGGCGTCCCTGATGATGCCACTGACGGTGTCTTCAGACGGTTTGTTCACCAGGTGTTTGAACATCAGACAGGCAAAGTCACAGTGAAGACCCTGAACGCACCACAGAGTGAACATCAGACAGGCAAAGTCACAGTGAAGACCCTGAACGCACCACAGAGTGAACATCAGACAGGCAAAGTCACAGTGAAGACCCTGAACGCACCACAGAATGAACATCAGACAGACAAAGTCACAGTGAAGACCCTGAACGCACCACAGAGTGAACATCAGACAGGCAAAGTCAAAGTGAAGACCCTGAACGCACCACAGTGAGAGGATCCTATCACTTCATCCCGAGACCCCACATTAATATTAATGATGATGATGATGATGAAGATGAGTAGGTACCTCGTCTCTGCTGATGAGCTCGTTGGAGAAGGTGAGTCCGGGCATCAGGCCTCTCTTCTTCAGCCAGAAGATGGAAGCAAAGGACCCGGAGAAGAAGATCCCCTCCACGGCCGCGAAGGCCACCACGCGCTCTCCTGAGGACCAGAACCAGTTAGAACCAGAACCATGAGGACCAGAACCAGTTAGAACCAGAGGAACCATGAGATCGAGCTTCAACAGCTACCTTGTTATCTAAATGTGTATCATGCGTTTCACTCTGACCCGGTTGCATCTCATTTTCTGTCTTTGAACTCAACACGGTGCGTTCACTGTCTGTTCAGCGCGGCGTCTGTTTCCTGCTGCTGCCGCTCTGTCAGCTGACCACTCGTCCTCCAATCAGAGCGCAGCAGCAGTCAGCCCCCATCACTGGCTGAGGTCCGTACCCCTGCGCGGCTCATCATCACAGACCCTCCCTGACTCAGCAGCACTTCCTGTCAGATATCGACGACTAAAGGACGTGGACGGACCCCCCCTCACCATAGTTGGCGCTCTTGTTCCCGATCCAGTTGAGGGCCCAGTCGGCCTTCTTCTTCACGCAGGGCATCGTCTCCACGGCGTTGAACAGGAACTCTCTGAGGGGACGAGAACAATAAGTCTCCGGATACCGATTACGGTCGGGGTCATTGAACACACCGTCAGACGGCGACTCACCTCTCGGCGGGCTCCTTGATGTAGGTGTTGATCAGGAGGCTGTACATCTCCGAGTGGATGTTCTCCATGGCGATCTGGAAACCATAGAAACACCTGGCCTCCGTCACCTGCACCTCCTGTGAGAAGCGCTCCACCTGGTGGAGGCACGAGGAACAGCAGGTCAGCCACAGCCAATCAGCAGAGAGCATCACAGCCAATCAGCAGAGAGGGTTCTCTGAACTCTCACCAGGTTCTCTGAACTCTCACCAGGTTCTCTAACGTCTCTGAACTCTCACCAGGTTCTCTAACGTCTCTGAACTCTCACCAGGTTCTCTGAACTCTCACCAGGTTCTCTAACGTCTCTGAACTCTCACCAGGTTCTCTGAACTCTCACCGGGTTCTCTAACGTCTCTGAACTCTCACCAGGTTCTCTGAACTCTCACCGGGTTCTCTAACGTCTCTGAACTCTCACCAGGTTCTCTGAACTCTCACCGGGTTCTCTAACGTCTCTGAACTCTCACCAGGTTCTCTGAACTCTCACCGGGTTCTCTAACGTCTCTGAACTCTCACCGGGTTCTCTGAACTCTCACCAGGTTCTCTGAACTCTCACCGGGTTCTCTAACGTCTCTGAACTCTCACCAGGTTCTCTGAACTCTCACCGGGTTCTCTAACGTCTCTGAACTCTCACCAGGTTCTCTGAACTCTCACCAGGTTCTCTGAACTCTCACCAGGTTCTCTGAACTCTCACCAGGTTCTCTAACGTCTCTGAACTCTCACCGGGTTCTCTGAACTCTCACCAGGTTCTCTCACGTCTCTGAACTCTCACCGGGTTCTCTGAACTCTCACCAGGTTCTCTCACGTCTCTGAACTCTCACCAGGTTCTCTCACGTCTCTGAACTCTCACCAGGTTCTCTCACGTCTCTGAACTCTCACCAGGTTCTCTGAACTCTCACCAGGTTCTCTGAACTCTCACCAGGTTCTCTAACGTCTCTGAACTCTCACCGGGTTCTCTGAACTCTCACCGGGTTCTCTAACGTCTCTGAACTCTCACCAGGTTCTCTGAACTCTCACCAGGTTCTATGAACTCTCACCAGGTTCTCTAACGTCTCTGAACTCTCACCGGGTTCTCTGAACTCTCACTGGGTTCTCTAACGTCTCTGAACTCTCACCAGGTTCTCTGAACTCTCACCAGGTTCTCTGAACTCTCACCAGGTTCTCTGAACTCTCACCAGGTTCGCTAACGTCTCTGAACTCTCACCAGGTTCTCTGACGTCTCTGAACTCTCACCAGGTTCTCTAACGTCTCTGAACTCTCACCGGGTTCTCTGACGTCTCTGAACTCTCACCGGGTTCTCTGACATCTCTGAACTCTCACCGGGTTCTCTGACGTCTCTGAACTCTCACCGGGTTCTCTGAACTCTCACCAGGTTCTCTAACGTCTCTGAACTCTCACCGGGTTCTCTGAACTCTCACCGGGTTCTCTGAACTCTCACCAGGTTCTCTAACGTCTCTGAACTCTCACCAGGTTCTCTAACGTCTCTGAACTCTCACCAGGTTCTCTGAACTCTCACCAGGTTCTCTAACGTCTCTGAACTCTCACCAGGTTCTCGTTGACGATGCCGTCGCTGGCGGCGAAGAAGGCCAACACGTGAGAGATGAAGAACCTCTCTTCGTCCTTCAGAGCCTCCCAGTGCTGCACGTCCTTGGACAGATCCACCTGCAGACAGGAAGTTAGGATCAGCTGCTCTCAGACAGCAACAGGAAGTGAAACCGTTCCCCTCTGAGGGACTAATAAAGCTTTGGGGTCTGAAGAGCAGGACGTACCTCCTCCGCGGTCCAGAACGACGCCTCGGCCTTCTTGTACATCTGCCAGATGTCGTGGTACTGGATCGGGAAGACCACGAAGCGCCGAGGGTTTGCCTTCAGCAGCGGCTCCTCTTCCTCCATCGTCTTCATCGCTTTGGGCTGAGAGACAGGCGGTCAGACGCTGATACTACAAATACTACACAATGTACACAGATACTGCACTGTGTATACAGAGTCAAATACTACTTGAGTATTTCCATGTTCTGCTTCTATGTACTTCTGCTCCACTACATGTATTTATACCTTTAGTTACTTCTCAGATGAAGGATGTGAAATCTAATCAAGTGTTGAATCAGACTTTAGTTCCACCTGGAGTAAATCCACCAGCTACCCTGCAGTCTACAAAGTACTTCAGACTAGCTGCTCCTCCACCAGCTACCCTGCATCCTACAAAGTACTTCAGACTAGCTGCTCCTCCACCAGCTACCCTGCATCCTACAAAGTACTTCAGACTAGCTGCACCTCCACCAGCTACCCTGCAGTCTACAAAGTACTTCAGACTAGCTGCACCTCCACCAGCTACCCTGCAGCCTACAAAGTACTTCAGACTAGCTGCACCTCCACCAGCTACCCTGCAGCCTACAAAGTACTTCAGACTAGCTGCACCTCCACCAGCTACCCTGCAGTCTACAAAGTACTTCAGACTAGCTGCACCTCCACCAGCTACCCTGCAGTCTACAAAGTACTTCAGACTAGCTGCACCTCCACCAGCTACCCTGCAGTCTACAAAGTACTTCAGACTAGCTGCACCTCCTCCAGCTACCCTGCAGTCTACAAAGTACTTCAGACTAGCTGCTCCTCCACCAGCTACCCTGCAGTCTACAAAGTACTTCAGACTAGCTGCACCTTCACCAGCTACCCTGCAGTCTACAAAGTACTTCAGACTAGCTGCACCTTCACCAGCTACCCTGCAGTCTACAAAGTACTTCAGACTAGCTGCTCCTTCACCAGCTTTGAGAACACTTTCATGATCAATCATTATAAAAAATATCATATATATTATTCTGAAATGGACCAATCTGCACAACGACTACTTTCACTACTATATATATATATATATATATATATATATATGGATGATCATACTTATACTTGAAGTATATTCTGAATACAGTACTTCTACTTGTAACTCCTCATAATAAAGACAGGAAGTGACGTCAGCTGATTTGAAACAGCAACAGCTGATCGTCCAGTTTGGCGCCAGAACTGACACTTTAGGCGCCACCTCGACACAAACCCTAATAATCCTACACTGTAATGTGTGTTTAGATATATACATACACAGATATATGTATATGATATTAACAGTCTGTGGTTGAACTCACCTCAGAGTCGGAGAAGATTTTCCGCGCGGTTTTAGACGCTAAAATGCGCGTGGTGTTCAGGCTCGGGGGCTGAAAAAGAGGAACAATAATCTGATTAAACCGTGTATTTAATCGGATCCGAGTGAAACGCACACGAGACAAAGCTGCCGTGGGTACACACTGCTGCTCCTTTGTTTAACGACCCAAACAAAGAGTCATTTAAACGGTAAAAGCTGCTTCTTAGTTCTTACCGTGTTTTCTTTGTCCAGCGCCATCTTGTTCATCTCGCTGCTGAGAGAGTTCTTCTTCGCGGACAGAGGCGCGCGAGCAGAAAGCATCGCGCGGGTTGGAGGTGAAACGAGTGACGGTGTGGAAGCTAAAGGCAGGAGAGCGACTGAGCGGCTCCTGCTGCGGTCTGCTCCCTCTTTATATTGGAATATTGGCGCCGGAACGCAGTCGGCCAATAGGAACGCCGCTCGCGCTTGGCCCTTTAAACTGACGCTATGCTGAGCCAATCAGGTGGCGAGTAGAGAGATCACGTGCTGCAGGCCAGCTGCCTGCGGGGGGAATCAACGTCTTTGTTTGGGCGAGGTTACAAAACATCTCAGATTCAGACTCAAACACGACTTGGTTTATCATTGAAACCTTCACACGGTGTTCTAAATACTGCCAGGGAGTTAGAAGTCGTGTTGAGACTGCCACGACATGAATGAACCGGCTTAATTTCATTTAAACGACTGTATATTAGCTAAACTACCAGGTTAAAAGTCTGTTCAAACACTTTATACCCAATATACCACACTGTTAAAATACTCATGTTCAAGTATTGTGTAGTACTCATTGTAGAGAAAATACTCCATTAAAACCAAAAGCAGCAAATATTACATTTCAGAAGCTGAACTGTGAACAAGAAACCTCTTAGTTTATTGTAATTAGTGTTCCGTTCCACCCATGGTCCAAGTTACTTATAACGTTGGATGGTTTCATCTATAACAAATCATCTTAAATTGTTCCTATATTGTGTCTCAAAATCTGAATTTATAAACTGTCCCTCTGTCTCTGTCCCTATGTCCCTCTGTCTCTCTGTCCCTCTCTGTTAGTTACTTTATGAATGTCTTTTATACCTGCTGTTCATCTGAACATCTGTATTTCTGCTTCTTTTTTATCGTAAATCATCTTATATTTCTAAGTTTTCTTATATGGTAGTGTTTATCCCAAGTGTTTGTCAGTATGGTTAATATCTGGGTGTGGAGAGCGGAACGTAAGGCTGCTATTGAACCGTACAAATGCGTGTTTTACTCTCAATAACATATCTTGCATTATCGACAAATAGCGTTTCCGGTTTGTTTCCCGCTGGCGCCAACCGTTGTTGTTATTGTCTGTAATCTTAAATGTCGCCACAAATTAGTGTCAAAATAATAATTGTAAACTCCGCATTTAGTTATAACTCCACGTCTGGAGGCATCTTGTCCAGGAATCCGAAATAAAACGTACATGATGGGTTTAAAGCAAACAACACGGCAACATATGCTAGTATTTCCCGGGGAAAGCAAAGAATAAACCTGGAATAAACACACATTTAACGACTTATTTATCGATGATTCGTGTCTCTGGTCATCGGTAGGGTTGTACCTTGGATTAGCTCAGGGTTCAGGCTCTGAAACAACACTTTAATCTCCATTTTCAGCAACAAATCAGACGCTATTCAGTGGATTTCCTCCAAACTGAATTTGACCGAGCAGCAACCGTTTCCAGGTCACCGCTGAATAGAGCGCTCTGATTGGTTGATCGGGAAGACAACGTCACGGTGAGAGCGTCCCCTAGAGACCCGGATGAAAACAACCTGGAAGAGCGATTTTAGAGTAAAAATAAATACACATATTATGTTAACAAAACTGTAAAAAATATCCTGCATGATATCTAAGACAAGGACAATAATATTTGCATCAATATTTGTGGAATAATACTTTTAATATTAGTAGACGGCACTGATTTTCTGGACGAGTGTTTTATAAAATACAGGAAAAAGTAGGAGGTTTTAAAACCATAGAAAGACAAATACTGAGCAAGACTCTATAACAAGAGCACAACCAGGGCACCGGGTGAAACACAACAATGCGTTTCATTGGGAAACATGACGGTGCGTTCACTGACCCTCTCTCTCTCTGCCTGACGGTGCGTTCACTGACCCTCTCTCTCTCTGCCTGACGGTGCGTTCACTGACCCTCTCTCTCTCTGCCTGACGGTGCGTTCACTGACCCTCTCTCTCTCTGCCTGACGGTGCGTTCACTGACCCTCTCTCTCTCTGCCTAACGGTGCGTTCACTGACCCTCTCTCTCTCTGCCTAACGGTGCGTTCACTGACCCTCTCTCTCTCTCTCTCTCTCTCTCTCTCTCTCCCTGACGGTGCGTTCACTGACCCTCTCTCTCCCTGACGGTGCGTTCACTGACCCTCTCTCTCTCTGCCTAACGGTGCGTTCACTGACCCTCCCTCTCTCTCTCTCTCTCTCTCTCTCTCTCTCTCTCTCTCTCTCTCTCTCTCTCTCTCTCTCTCTCTCCCTGACGGTGCGTTCACTGACCCTCTCTCTCCCTGACGGTGCGTTCACTGACCCTCTCTCTCTCTCCCTGACGGTGCGTTCACTGACCCCCTCTCTCTCTGCCTGACGGTGCGTTCACTGACCCTCTCTCTGGTCCCTTGCAATTGGGAAACATGTTATCTGCCAGATATAAAACGTAAAGAGAAAAACTGCAGAGAAAGGTAAAGAAATGTGGAGATAGTAGTATTGTTAAACCTTAAGAACCTCTTGAGGTGCGAGGAGGACAACTTTAAAACATTATCTGAGTTCTTAGAAAGTACCGGGTTGTTATTTTGATTGAGTTATTTCTCTTTGTTCTTCCTTGTAGCTCACTGATTTCTTCCATGTTCTGTGGTCAACACTCCAGTCCAGAAGGTGGCGGTAAATGCACATACAAGCTGTTTGCCAACCACCACGGCTGCTTGTTTCCACTCGGTGTCTTTACGCAGGGGGACCGACGGTGTCATGGCTGCAGCCGCTGAAAGCATGAAGGTGGAGGCTGGAGGAGAGGAGGACAAACTGCAGACCCTCAAAGGTCAGATTATAATCAAGTTATTATTATCAATTAAAATAAAACTGCGTGTTGGGCTTCATGACGTCACCATTCCTCTCTGACGTCACGGTGTGTGTGTGTGTGTGTGTGTGTGTGTGTGTGTGTGTGTGTGTGTGTGTGTGTGTGTGTGTGTGTGTGTGTGTGTGTGTGTGTGTGTGTGTGTGTGTGTGTGTGTGTGTGTGTGTGTGTGTGTGTGTGTGTGTGGTGTGTGTGTGTGTGTGTGTGTGTGTGTGTGTGTGTGTGTGTGTGTGTGGTGTGTGTGTGTGTGTGTGTGTGTGTGTGTGTGTGTGTGTGTGTGTGTGTGTGTGTGTGTGTACTTTCTACTTCTCTCATGTTGAACACAAATACCTGTACTTTCTACTTCTCACATGTTGAACTCAAGTACCTGTACTTTCTACTTCTCTCATGTTGAACTCAAGTACCTGTACTTTCTACTTCTTACATGTTGAACTCAAATACCTGTACTTTCTACTTCTCTCATGTTGAACACAAATACCTGTACTTTCTACTTCTCACATGTTGAACTCAAGTACCTGTACTTTCTACTTCTCTCATGTTAAACACAAATACCTGTACTTTCTACTTCTCTCATGTTGAACTCAAATACCTGTACTTTCTACTTCTTACATGTTGAACTCAAATACCTGTACTTTCTACTTCTTACATGTTGAACTCAAATACCTGTACTTTCTACTTCTCACATGTTGAACTCAAATACCTGTACTTTCTACTTCTTACATGTTGAACTCAAATACCTGTACTTTCTACTTCTTACATGTTGAACTCAAATACCTGTACTTTCTACTTCTTACATGTTGAACTCAAATACCTGTACTTTCTACTTCTCACATGTTGAACTCAAATACCTGTACTTTCTACTTCTCTCATGTTGAACTCAAATACTTGTACTTTCTACTTCTCACATGTTGAACTCAAGTACCTGTACTTTCTACTTCTCTCATGTTGAACTCAAGTACCTGTACTTTCTACTTCTTACATGTTGAACTCAAATACCTGTACTTTCTACTTCTCTCATGTTGAACACAAATACCTGTACTTTCTACTTCTCACATGTTGAACTCAAGTACCTGTACTTTCTACTTCTCTCATGTTAAACACAAATACCTGTACTTTCTACTTCTCTCATGTTGAACTCAAATACCTGTACTTTCTACTTCTTACATGTTGAACTCAAATACCTGTACTTTCTACTTCTTACATGTTGAACTCAAATACCTGTACTTTCTACTTCTTACATGTTGAACTCAAATACCTGTACTTTCTACTTCTTACATGTTGAACTCAAATACCTGTACTTTCTACTTCTCACATGTTGAACTCAAATACCTGTACTTTCTACTTCTCTCATGTTGAACTCAAATACTTGTACTTTCTTCTTCTCTCATTTCCAAACAGCTGGTTCCTTTAGTCTGAATGTGTGTTGGTGCGTGATCATTATTCTTCAGAGTCGCTGCGTGCCTATTGGTTGGAACACGATCCGTGTATCCATCACTTCCTGGTCTTCTCTAAAGAAGAGGGACCAATGGAAACGTTGTCATGTTGCCGTTGGTCACCATGGAAACATTCATTAGCTAACAATGACATTATTGTTCTATTGATATAAAGGGAGGTCAGGTACTCTTTAAAGCAGCTGCTAGCTATGGGTACTTTTTACTGAAGGACACTTCAAAGCCTCTTTACTTTTACTTGATAAAGAAGTTTAGTCAGTACTTCTACTTGAGTACAGGATGTGTGTACTTCTACTTGAGTACAGGATGTGCGTACTTCTGCTTGAGCACAGGATGTGTGTACTTCTGCTTGAGTACAGGATGTGTGTACTTCTACTTGAGTAAAGGATGTGTGTACTTCTACTTGAGCACAGGATGTGTGTACTTCTACTTGAGCACAGGATGTGTGTACTTCTGCTTGAGTACAGGATGTGTGTACTTCTTCTTGAGTACAGGATGTGTGTACTTCTACTTGAGTAAAGGATGTGTGTACTTCTGCTTGAGTACAGGATGTGTGTACTTCTACTTGAGCACAGGATGTGTGTACTTCTACTTGAGTAAAGGATGTGTGTACTTCTACTTGAGTGCAGGATGTGTGTACTTCTGCTTGAGTACAGGATGTGTGTACTTCTACTTGAGCACAGGATGTGTGTACTTCTACTTGAGTAAAGGATGTGTGTACTTCTGCTTGAGTACAGGATGTGTGTACTTCTACTTGAGCACAGGATGTGTGTACTTCTACTTGAGTAAAGGATGTGTGTACTTCTACTTGAGTGCAGGATGTGTGTACTTCTGCTTAAGTACAGGATGTGTGTACTTCTACTTGAGCACAGGATGTATGTACTTCTACTTGAGTAAAGGATGTGTGTACTTCTGCTTAAGTACAGGATGTGTGTACTTCTACTTGAGCACAGGATGTGTGTACTTCTACTTGAGTAAAGGATGTGTGTACTTCTGCTTAAGTACAGGATGTGTGTACTTCTACTTGAGCACAGGATGTATGTACTTCTACTTGAGTACAGGATGTGTGTACTTCTACTTGAGTACAGGATGTGTGTACTTCTGCTTGAGTACAGGATGTGTGTACTTCTACTTGAGCACAGGATGTGTGTACTTATACTTGAGTACAGGATGTGTGTACTTCTACTTGAGCACAGGATGTGTGTACTTCTACTTGAGCACAGGATGTGTGTACTTCTACTTGAGCACAGGATGTGTGTACTTCTACTTGAGCACAGGATGTGTGTACTCCTACTTGAGCACAGGATGTGTGTACTTCTGCTTGAGTACAGGATGTGTGTACTTCTACTTGAGCACAGGATGTGTGTACTTCTACTTGAGTACAGGATGTGTGTACTTCTACTTGAGTACAGGATGTATGTACTTCTGCTTGAGTACAGGATGTGTGTACTTCTACTTGAGCACAGGATGTGTGTACTTCTACTTGAGTACAGGATGTGTGTACTTCTGCTTGAGTACAGGATGTGTGTACTCCTACTTGAGCACAGGATGTGTGTACTTCTACTTGAGCACAGGATGTGTGTACTTCTACTTGAGCACAGGATGTGTGTACTTCTGCTTGAGTACAGGATGTGTGTACTTCTACTTGAGCACAGGATGTGTGTACTTCTACTTGAGTACAGGATGTGTGTACTTCTACTTGAGTACAGGATGTGTGTACTTCTGCTTGAGTACAGGATGTGTGTACTTCTACTTGAGCACAGGATGTGTGTACTTCTACTTGAGTACAGGATGTGTGTACTTCTGCTTGAGTACGGGATGTGTGTACTTCTACTTGAGCACGGGATGTGTGTACTTCTACTTGAGCACAGGATGTGTGTACTTCTACTTGAGCACAGGATGTGTGTACTTCTACTTGAGCACAGGATGTGTGTACTTCTGCTTGAGTACAGGATGTGTGTACTTCTACTTGAGCACAGGATGTGTGTACCTTTGCGTAGTTGAGTCTGTGTCCCCTGACTCGTCCTGTCCTCATGTTGTTGTCCCTCAGGAGCCGCGTTCCTCAGCTCCGTGGCGTCTGTAGGGATTCTCGCGGGGTTCGGGTCCACGTTAGCCCTCGCCAAGAAGAAGAGCCCCGGCTGGTTCAGTAAGGTCAGAGCTCTGATCTCTCTCTCTGTCCCCTGTCTCTGATCTCTCTCTGTCCCCTGTCTCTGCTCTCTCTCTCTCTGTCCCCTGTCTCCGATCTCTCTGTCCCCTGTCTCCAATCTCTCTGTCCCCTGTCTCTGATCTCTCTGTCCCCTGTCTCTGATCTCTCTCTGTCCCCTGTCTCCGATCTATCTGTCCCCTGTCTCCGATCTATCTGTCCCCTGTCTCCGATCTCTCTCTTTCCCCTGTCTCTGATATCTCTCTCTGTCCCCTGTCTCTGATCTCTCTCTGTCCCCTGTCTCTGATCTCTCTGTCCCCTGTCTCTGATCTCTCTCTGTCCCCTGTCTCCGATCGCTCTCTGTCCCCTGTCTCTGATCTCTCTCTGTCCCCTGTCTCTGATCTCTCTGTCCCCTGTCTCCGATCTCTCTCTGTCCCCTGTCTCTGAACTCTCTCTGTCCCCTGTCTCTGATCTCTCTCTGTCCCCTGTCTCTGATCTCTCTCTGTCCCCTGTCTCCGATCTCTCTCTGTCCCCTGTCTCTGATCTCTCGATGTCCCCTGTCTCTGATCTCTCTCTGTCCCCTGTCTCTGATCTCTCTGTCCGCTGTCTCTGATTTCTCTGTCCCCTGTCTCTGATCTCTCTCTGTCCCCTGTCTCTGATCTCTCTCTCTGTCCCCTGTCTCTGATCTCTCTCTCTGTCCCCTGTCTCTGATCTCTCTCTCTGTCCCCTGTCTCTGATCTCTCTGTCCCCTGTCTCTGATCTGTCCCCTGTCTCCGATCTCTCTGTCCCCTGTCTCTGATCTCTCGGTCCCCCTGTCTCTGATCTCTCTCTGTCCCCTGTCTCCAATCTCTCTGTCCCCTGTCTCTGATCTCTCTCTGTCCCCTGTCTCTGATCTCGATCTGTCTCTGATCTCTCTCTGTCCCCTGTCTCCGATCTCTCTGTCCCCTGTCTCTGATCTCTCTCTGTCCCCTGTCTCTGATCTCTCTGTCCCCTGTCTCTGATCTCTCTCTGTCCCCTGTCTCTGATCTCGATCTGTCCCCTGTCTCTGATCTCTCTCTGTCCCCTGTCTCTGATCTCTCTGTCCCTGATCTCGATCTGTCCCCTGTCTCTGATCTCTCTCTGTCCCTGATCTCGATCTGTCCCCTGTCTCTGATCTCTCTCTGTCCCCTGTCTCTGATCTCTCCCTGTCCCCTGTCTCTGATCTCTCTCTGTCCCCTGTCTCTGATCTCTCTCTGTCCCCTGTCTCTGATCTCGCTCTGTCCCCTGTCTTTGATCTCTCTGTCCCCTGTCTCTGATCTCTCTCTGTCCCCTGTCTCTGATCTCTCTCTGATCTCCCTGTCCCCTGTCTCTGATCTCTCTCTGTCCCCTGTCTCTGATCTCTCTCTCTCCCTGACGGTGCGTTCACTGACCCTCTCTCTCTCTCTCCCTGACGGTGCGTTCACTGACCCTCTCTCTCCCTGACGGTGCGTTCACTGACCCTCTCTCTGGTCCTCTGCAGGGCGTCTCAGTGACGGCGGTGGCCCCAGAGAGCGGCGCCTCGTTGGCCCTCAGAGCTCTGGGCTGGGGGTCTCTGTACGCCTGGGGGGGGGTCGGCCTGCTCTGCTTCACCGTGTGGAAAACACTGGGAGTCCATAGCGTACGTATCTCCGATGCAAAGGTCCCCTATTTCTGATGTCTTCTCTACATCACCGTGTGTCCCCGGTGTGTCCCCATGTATCCCCTGTGTGTCCCCGGTGTGTCCCCATGGTGATGTCTTCTCTACATCACCATGTGTCCCCGGTGTGTCCCCGATGTGTCCCCCCATGTATCCCCGGTGTGTCCCCCGTGTATCCCCGATGTGTCCCCCCATGTATCCCCGGTGTGTCCCCCGTGTGTCCCCCCAGTGTCCCCCCATGTATCCCCGGTGTGTCCTCGATGTGTCCCCCGTGTGTACCCCATGTATCCCCGGTGTGTCCCCGATGTGTCCCCCGTGTGTACCCCATGTATCCCCGGTGTCCCCCCATGTATCCCCGGTGTGTCCCCGTGTGTCAGGAGTCTTT
>CM070442.1:1155311-1157811 GCA_036324595.1 Champsocephalus gunnari
ATCTCCTCTCCTCTCATCTCGTCCTCTCCTCTCATCTCCTCTCATCTCCTCTCCTCTCATCTCGTCCTCTCCTCTCATCTCCTCTCATCTCCTCCTCTCCTCTCCTCTCCTCTCATCTCCTCTCATCTCCTCCTCTCCTCTCCTCTCCTCTCATCTCCTCTCATCTCATCTCCTCTCCTCTCCTCTCTCCTCATCCCTCCCAACACAAACTGGACGCCGGCACTTTGAGGTTCTTTGGACCTGTTTCCTTGTATTGCTTTCTAAATGTCTAGAAGCTGCATCAGAGTTCAGAGCGACCCGATACGAGGTCAATACTTCAATACTTTGTGGAGTTTTTTGTCACAATTATTTTTGCATATTTGTACGGCATACTTGTATACCATCCAGTTGAAAGCGCCCCCCCCCCTGTATACCATCCAGTTGAAAGCGCCCCCCCCCCTGTATACCATCCAGTTTCATCCAGCTTATTTCCTAACGCGCTCTAAGATTTATATTCTCAGCTTTTTGCAAATACAGTCTTTGTTCTTCAGTCTGTGTTCTTCAGTCTGTGTTCTTCAGTCTGTGTTCTTCAGTCTTTGTTCTTCAGTCTTTGTTCTTCAGTCTTTGTTCTTCAGTCTGTGTTCTTCAGTCTGTGTTCTTCAGTCTGTGTTCTTCAGTCTGTGTTCTTCAGTCTGTGTTCTTCAGTCTGTGTTCTTCAGTCTGTGTTCTTCAGTCTGTGTTCTTCAGTCTTTGTTCTTCAGTCTGTGTTCTTCAGTCTTTGTTCTTCAGTCTTTGTTCTTCAGTCTGTGTTCTTCAGTCTTTGTTCTTCAGTCTGTGTTCTTCAGTCTGTGTTCTTCAGTCTTTGTTCTTCAGTCTGTGTTCTTCAGTCTGTGTTCTTCAGTCTGTGTTCTTCAGTCTGTGTTCTTCAGTCTGTGTTCTTCAGTCTGTGTTCTTCAGTCTGTGTTCTTCAGTCTGTGTTCTTCAGTCTGTGTTCTTCAGTCTTTGTTCTTCAGTCTGTGTTCTTCAGTCTGTGTTCTTCAGTCTTTGTTCTTCAGTCTGTGTTCTTCAGTCTTTGTTCTTCAGTCTGTGTTCTTCAGTCTGTGTTCTTCAGTCTTTGTTCTTCAGTCTCTGTTCTTCAGTCTTTGTTCTTCAGTCTGTGTTCTTCAGTCTTTGTTCTTCAGTCTGTGTTCTTCAGTCTTTGTTCTTCAGTCTGTGTTCTTCAGTCTGTGTTCTTCAGTCTTTGTTCTTCAGTCTTTGTTCTTCAGTCTTTGTTCTTCAGTCTGTGTTCTTCAGTCTGTGTTCTTCAGTCTGTGTTCTTCAGTCTGTGTTCTTCAGTCTGTGTTCTTCAGTCTGTGTTCTTCAGTCTTTGTTCTTCAGTCTGTGTTCTTCAGTCTGTGTTCTTCAGTCTGTGTTCTTCAGTCTGTGTTCTTCAGTCTTTGTTCTTCAGTCTGTGTTCTTCAGTCTTTGTTCTTCAGTCTGTGTTCTTCAGTCTGTGTTCTTCAGTCTTTGTTCTTCAGTCTGTGTTCTTCAGTCTTTGTTCTTCAGTCTGTGTTCTTCAGTCTGTGTTCTTCAGTCTTTGTTCTTCAGTCTGTGTTCTTCAGTCTTTGTTCTTCAGTCTGTGTTCTTCAGTCTTTGTTCTTCAGTCTGTGTTCTTCAGTCTGTGTTCTTCAGTCTTTGTTCTTCAGTCTTTGTTCTTCAGTCTTTGTTCTTCAGTCTTTGTTCTTCAGTCTTTGTTCTTCAGTCTTTGTTCTTCAGTCTTTGTTCTTCAGTCTTTGTTCTTCAGTCTGTGAATCCTGACGGACGGAGGGAAGCTACACGTACTCGTGCCGGCTGTATTTCTCGCTCAGCTCTTTGGGAGGGGGGGCTTCTGCCTCCTTCCTCTCGTTCGGAGGTGGGGGGGGTCGCCGCTGCAGCACCAAGAACCAGTCCTGGTCCTCGTTGGAGGCGTGATCCGGGCGGCGGGACTCTAACCCGGGGCAGGACAGGCACAGAATGCCCCCCCCGGCCAGCAGGAAGCCAGAGGCGCAGAAGGCGAGTCCCAGCGCCCCCCCCAGGCTGCAGCCTCCTGCCATCCGGACGCTTTAAAAACGCGGCGACGACTTCGAAAGTGAACCACGACGCCGGGCCCAAACACAGGAAGGCGGCCAGCACCAAAAACCCCCCTCCAGCGACCGCCGTGTGACCTTTGGCTCGCCGGCCGCCCCCCCATTTGGTGCATTTGAGCCCCAGGGCTGCGAGGCAGAGTCCGAAGGCGGCGGCGAGGCAGCAGAGCACCATGGAGGCTCTGGTGACCTGCAGAGAGGCCGGCAGCGTGAGAGGAGACGGCTTCACGCTGCAGCTGAAGACCCCGGGCAGCGGCGACACGCAGTCCATCCACAGACCCTGCATCCTCCAGGGGGGGGGCGGCGGCAGGCCGGGGCGCGGGGGGGCGCTCACCGTCCAGCTGGGGAGCAGCGTGGCCACCAGGGCGCCCAGGAGCCCCAGCAGCGCCAGCACGAACGCCAGGATCTGCACGGAGCCC
>CM070442.1:1167811-1180311 GCA_036324595.1 Champsocephalus gunnari
GCTAAGCTAGCTATGTACCACTGCTCTCAGTCTGTATGCTAAGCTAGCTATGTACCACTGCTCTCAGTCTGTATGCTAAGCTAGCTATGTACCACTGCTCTCAGTCTGTATGCTAAGCTAGCTATGTACCACTGCTCTCAGTCTGTATGCTAAGCTAGCTATGTACCACTGCTCTCAGTCTGTATGCTAAGCTAGCTATGTACCACTGCTCTCAGTCTGTATGCTAAGCTAGCTATGTACCACTGCTCTCAGTCTGTATGCTAAGCTAAACTAAGCTAGCTGTTTCCCCTGCATGACATTTGTTTGAACTAATCTGGATAAAAGAGTACATTTAAAAAGTACAAAAGAAAATTAAATACTCATTTATTGTATTTCAACATCATCATTAAAAAGATGTACACAGATATATAAGAAAATAAATTACCAAATACTTTAACAGTTCATAAAAATAACTTGAGTTCATTTGAAATAAAACACTTCTTCCGTCACAAATCAGAAAACATATAAATACAGATTCTCAGATATACAAAAGATAGCATCGAGCAGCTGCAGAGGGTTTTATCTGTGCTTTTGTCAAAATATGAAACTACAACTGAGAAAGAAACACATTTACAATACGATGCTAGAAAATAAAATAACACGTTCAGTGCCGAGTGCAAAGAAATAACTGAGCTCCAGATGTTTGTCTCTTTTAGGGTTTGAGGTAATTATTGAGTCTTTGGTCCAGAATGCAGAAACATATTTCCCCCGTCGCTCTTCATCGTTGAATATTCTTGAAAAAGTAAAACATTCGTTCCATATTTCCTGAAAGTGTGGTCAGGGCGTGTTAGTGGGAGCAGCCGGCCCCTAACACACGTCGACTCTTCTAAAAATTCATATTTGATAAAATATTATCGCTGATTTTCATTATTGTAAAAACGTCATTTGTTTCCAGAGTTCTCGTTTTTAATCCCAGGTCGTTTTGAATGATGACATTTTTCCGTGCCTCTTCGTTGTTTGTTTTGATGTGCGAGGGACTTCCTGGTGATGGGACACACAATCTGCACAAAACACCTTAACTTAAGAGTTTCTTTAAGTCTTCTTCTTACGGTTTCCTCAAAAAGTTCCCTTTATCTTAACACTGACTGTAGCTGACTGTAGCTAACGGTAACTGACTGTAGCTGACTGTAGCTAACGGTAACTGACTGTAGCTGACAGTAGCTAACGGTAACTGACTGTAGCTGACTGTAGCTAACGGTAACTGACTGTAGCTGACAGTAGCTAACGGTAACTGACTGTAGCTGACTGTAGCTAACGGTAACTGACTGTAACTGACTGTAGCTAACGGTAACTGACTGTAGCTAACGGTAACTGACTGTAGCTGACTGTAGCTAACGGTAACTGACTGTAGCTAACGGTAACTGACTGTAGCTAACGGTAACTGACTGTAGCTGACTGTAACGGTAACTGACTGTAGCTAACGGTAACTGACTGTAGCTAACGGTAACTGACTGTAGCTAACGGTAACTGACTGTAGCTAACGGTAACTGACTGTAGCTGACTGTAGCTAACGGTAACTGACTGTAGCTAACGGTAACTGACTGTAGCTAACGGTAACTGACTGTAGCTGACTGTAGCTAACGGTAACTGACTGTAGCTAACGGTAACTGACTGTAGCTAACGGTAACTGACTGTAGCTAACGGTAACTGACTGTAGCTGACTGTTGATGACTGTAGCTAACGGTAACTGACTGTAGCTGACTGTAACTGACTGTTGATGACTGTAGCTAACGGTAACTGACTGTAGCTGACGGTAACTGACTGTAGCTACGGTAACTGACTGTAGCTAACGGTAACTGACTGTAGCTGACTGTAACTGACTGTAGCTAACGGTAACTGACTGTAGCTGACTGTAACTGACTGTTGATGACTGTAGCTAACGGTAACTGACTGTAGCTGATTGTGAGATCAGGTGATTCCAGTTTAAAGATTACATGATGATCGGTCCCTCAGCTAAGGGGAAATAAAGCCTTAAGCTTAATGTGTTTTGTGCGTCTGAAGTGTATTTCCTGTTCCTGGGGCCTGTTTCCTCCCCCGCTGCCACCCGTCGTAGAAACAGTCCTCACTGATTATGGAAGTCATGCTGTGAACGCTGTAGTCTCTCTCCAGGAGCCCCCCCAGCTCCCCCCCCTCCCCCCTCAGGTTGTAGCTCCGCCTCCCCACCCCTCTTGGCTCCGCCCCTCCCTCAGTGAAGTGCAGATTCTGCAGCTGAGCCTCCAGACCCCCTGTCACAGAGGAGAGTCGGGTCTTGGGGGTCTGGTTTCCGTCGGCGGGCAGTGCGGGCTCCTCCCCCCCCCCTCCCCCGGTGCCTCCTCTGCGCAGACAGTCGGGGTCTCCTCAGGGAGCCGCAGGGGTCCCGGGCTCTCAGGAGGGGCCGCAGAGCGCAGAGCACACGGGCCTTCATCTCCACATCACTGCCACACAAACACAGGACCACCACATATTTAAAGGTCTCCTCTCATGCAAAATGCACTCTCTGATGTCAACATCACCGCCCCCCCGGTGTGTCAGGAAATAAACCCCTCTCTCTTCTCCTCCGTACCCACATCTCTAAAAACGGGCGAACAACGGAGCTGATCTGGACCCCCCCGTTTGCTGCGTCATGGCGACATTACTAAAATGTGGGCGGGCTTTACCCCCACGGGCCAATCAGAAACGTTGCTGTCGGAAACAACGAGACGTGTTCTGGAAGTGATATGGTCTGTGTGCATTAGCATGCTAGCACTGTGTGAAAGGTGATGTCTCAATAAAGTTTTATTATAACGTCTCAAAAAACTCACACTTACTGTTTACACTGAATGAACAACCAGTCTCACGGCATGTCGTGTTCTCGTCACATGTAATCTGTTGATTCGTGTTCACCGACACGATTCTCCCTTTTCTTCGTGTCGCACAGAACGATTTTAAAAGCAATGTATTTCTGTTGGTAGTGTGTTTCGTGCCTGGGTCTTTTTGTCGGGTCGTGGAGGAGCGGAAGCTGGGGTTCATAAAAACATGTTCTTACTCGATATCAAGCCACGATTACTGCTTTATTTTAAATCGTATAATGTCGGACTTTTGTTTCCGTCCGTGAGGAAAATAAACGGCTCAGAGCCTCAGGATACTGACATCTGTATTTTGTTAATCTGTTTTTCCTTCTAATTTGTTATTCTT
The DNA here is from genome assembly GCA_036324595.1 of Champsocephalus gunnari. Taxonomy (NCBI): domain Eukaryota; kingdom Metazoa; phylum Chordata; class Actinopteri; order Perciformes; family Channichthyidae; genus Champsocephalus; species Champsocephalus gunnari. The sequence continues at coordinate 1,171,004 of CM070442.1, forward strand.
TTCTGACACACTGTTATTTACTCACCAACAACACTCAGTTATCCTTGCTTTTATTTATTTGTTTAATTCCATAATCTCTGCCTTTTTTCATCAAATAACATTATTCAACAAAAATAATTCAATAACGTGCTTTAACCACTAGGCGGTGCACACGAGGTGCACACAGCCATAACAACTTTGTGTTATAGTGTAGGACACGTTTTATGCATGCGTTCACATCATTGTACAGCATATTGCTATACTATTTCAGACTCAGTATTTACATTCTTACATTCAAAGAAAATCAGTAATATCTTTGAAAACTACAGTCCTCTTATATCAGCTGTGCACCGTTATGGTGTAAATATAACCTATCTATGAATTAGATCAAATGTAAAAGGCAGCCGAATTAGTGTTGATACTGCAAGGAGACGTATTGTGTGAAGAGAAATTGAAGATGTTGTTTAATTGTTGATATATTTATGATCCACGTCAAGTATTCAGTTTCGGCGCCATTTCTTCAGTTTTGTCCAAAGGTCTTCTCATCAGGGCTCTATGAATAAAGAACTACGGCAGATCTGTAGTATGTAATGCAGCCGAACCGTGTATTACAATGCCGTTCTGAGATGACTTCCAAAGAGAAAAGCAAGAGCACTCGGAATTCAGTATTATTTAAAAAAAATAATTCTGATTTGATATGGCATGAACACCATATCCCAGCATGCATTGCGGCTAAACCATCCAATCAGCGAGCTTAAACCATAGCTGAGGATCTTGGGTAATCAGTTCAGTGGCTGGGTATCGCGTCTGTTTGCGGTTATTTTTATTTTGAAATTCAGTTCCTGACGGACGCCAGAAAAGCCAGAGATTATGGAATTAAACCAATAAATAAAAGCCCGAGATAACTGAGTGTTATTGGTGAGTAAATAACAGTGTGTCAGAAAAGAATAACTAATTAGAAGGAAAAAAAGTACAGATGTCAGTATTCTGACGACAAAAAAAGTCCGAAATTATACGATTTAAAATAAAGCAGTAATCGTGGCTTGATATTGAGTAAGAACATGTTTTCATGAACCCCAGCTTTCGGTCTCCCACGACCCGACAGCAAGACGCAGGCACGAAACACACTACCAACAGAAATACATTGCTTTTTAAAATCGTTCTGTGCGACACGAAGAAAAGGGGACATCGTGTCGGTGAACACGAATCAACAGATTACATGTGACGAGAACACGACATGCCGTGAGACCGGGTTGGAATAAATGATCTGTGAAAAATATAAATAATAAATCCACTAAATATAATCATGAACAGTGTTACCTGCTGCAGAGCTGGAACACGGTCTCCGGCCGACCCTCGACCTCCGACCTGCAGTGAACCAGCTCCAACACACACTCGCTGCCCGAGCCTGAAACACAAGCACACACACATTATGCTAAGCTAGCTGCTTACACCTGCTTCAAGTCTTTATGCTAAGCTAAGCGTTTCCCCTTGTTTCCAGTCTTTATGCTAAGCTACGCTAGCTGTTTCCTCCAGCTTACACTTTCAATGCTTAGATGAGCTATCTACACTGAACACAAATATAAACGCAACACTTTTGTTTTTGCTCCCATTCTTCACGAGATGAACTCAAAGATCTAAAACATGTTCTATAAACACAAAATAACCATTTCTCTCAAATATTGTTCACAAATCTGAAACAATGTGTGACAGTGAGCACTTCTCCTTCGCCGAGAGAATCCATCCCACCTCTCAGGTGTGGCATATCAAGATGCTGATCAGACAGCATGGTTATTGCACAGGTGGGCCTTAGGCTGGCCACCATAGAAGGCCACTCTGAAACGTGCAGTTTTGCTTTATTGGGGGGGTCTGGGGGGGTCTGGGGGGGTCCAAAAACCAGGCAGTATCTGGTGTGAGGGGTAGGGTTAGGGTTAGGGTAATGTTGTGAATCGAGTGGCCCATGGTGGTGGTGGGGTTATGGTATGGGCAGGCATATGTTATGGACGACGAACACAGGCCACTCGATTCACAACATTACCCTAACCCTAACCCTACCCCTACCCCCTAACCCTACCCCTAACCCTACCCCTACCCCTAACCCTACCCTAACCCTACCCCTACCCCTAACCCTAACCCCTACCCCCTAACCCTAACCCTAACCCTACCCCTAACCCTACCCCTACCCCTACCCCTATCCCTCACCCCAGATACTGCCTGGTTTTCGGACCCCCCCAGACCCAAAACAAAAGTGTTGCGTTTATATTTGTGTTCAGTGTATGTACCACTGCGTTCAGTCTGTATGCTAAGCTACGCTAGCTGTAGCTGAAAACCCAAATACACGCATTTCTGCAGCAAAAATATTAATCAGAATCAGAATTCCTTTCTTTAAATATTTACGGTATTACAACAGCAAGAAGTGCAGATTAATAAAAAACAGTAGACATATTATATAAAACAGAAGGTGCACGTAGCTAATAATAAAAAACACAATAAGTAAAAAATAAATACTACAGGTACAAATACGTGGTTTTGATAATTGCTCTTTGACTCTGGGCACTGACCTGTGAAGCTGGCCGGTCGGACCTGAGCCTGTGAGACTGGGATTAACCAGCGGAACCTGAAGGGGTCCAGATCAGCTGGTCGAGAGGCGGTCTGTCAACAATCAACAAAGACATACGTATAAGGTGAACTCAATCCATCCCAGTTCCATTACAGTCTCAGCGACGAGGAAATGATCTGACCCACCATCCTCTTCTTCAGCTTGATGTTCTCCCGATACACCAGGACGACCGCACGTTTAAACACTGAGGAAGACAAGACAAGATACGATACGATAAGATAAGAAGTACTTTAGTGATCCCAATCTGGGAAATGTTTGTGTTAAAAAGACAAGGCATTACACACACACACACACACACACACACACACACACACACACACACACACACACACACACACACACACACACACACACACACACACACACACACACACACACACACACACACACACATGCCTAACCCTAACCCTAATCCTAACCAAGTCTTCACCCTAAAATTAATGATCCCCCTTATGGGGACCTCCAATTTGTCCCCATAAGGGAGGCGAGTCCCCACATGTGACTGTAAACATATGTAGGTCCCCACAAGTATAGTAATGCTAGACCACACACACACACACACACACACACACACACACACACTGATTTCCTCTGATGCACATCCTCTGCAGGTCAAACATCCCGTCAGACACTTCCTGTCATAGTACACACACACACACACACACACACACACACACACACACACACACACACACACACACACACACACACACACACACACACACACACACACACACACACACACACACACACACACACACACACACACACACACACATGCCTAACCCTAACCCTAATCCTAACCAAGTCTTCACCCTAAAATTAATGATCCCCCTTATGGGGACCTCCAATTTGTCCCCATAAGGGAGGCGAGTCCCCACATGTGACTGTAAACATATGTAGGTCCCCACAAGTATAGTAATGCTAGACCACACACACACACACACACACACACACACACACACTGATTTCCTCTGATGCACATCCTCTGCAGGTCAAACATCCCGTCAGACACTTCCTGTCATAGTACACACACACACACACACACACACACACACACACACACACACACACACACACACACACACACACACACACACACACACACACACACACACACACATATACATCACTTCAGGGGACATTACATTGACTTACATGCATTTCCTTGAGACCTAACCGTAACCAAGTCTTCACCCTAACATTAATGATCCCCCTTATGGGGACCTGCATTTTGTCCCCATAAGGGAGGCGAGTCCCCACACGTGAGTGTGTAAACAGATTTAGGTCCCCACAAGTATAGTAATGCTAGTACACACACACACACACACACACACACACGCACCGAACAGCGTGAGCTCCGGCTCTTTCTTCAGGCGAAGGCTGGGCAGCGGGTTCAACCAAAGCACAGAGGAGCACAGCAGGAAGCCGCCCATCGAGAGCGCCACCACCTGGGGAGACATGGGTACTGCATTCAGGAAGTAAGGGACAAATAAACCCCTCCAACAACACACAGCCAGGTGGTGGTAAGTTAAGGTAATTTGACTTAAGGGAACGGAAATGTAAAGTATGTCAATTAAGGTAAGTTAACAGTAAGTAAAGTTAAGTTAAGTTAAGGGAACAGTAAGTAAAGTTAAGTTAAGTTAAGGGAACAGTAAGTTAAGGTCATTTACGTTAAGGGAACAGTAAGTTAAGGTCATTTACGTTAAGGTAAAGGGTAAATTCAGTTTAGGGATGAGGTAAGCTCGGCTAATGGGTGAAATAAGTTAATTTTAGGTGTGTGTGACAGGTGTGTGTGTGTGACAGGTCTGTGTGTGTGTGTGTGTGTGTACCTGTTTGTCCGTGTGTTCTGCAGCCAGCTGGTCGAACACGCAGCCAAACTCCTCGTAGATTTTCTGCATCTCGTTGATGTGCGACGCCGCGTCCTCCATCGCCCGCAGCGCCTCTGAGGGACAGCAGGGGGAGACACTGAGACCCGACAGCAGGTGTGTTCAGGTGTGTGTGTGTGTGTGTACCTGTGAGGTGTGTGTGGTCAGGTGTGTGTGTTTACCTGTGAGGTGTGTGTGTTCAGGTGTGTGTGTTTACCTGTGAGGTGTGTGTGTTCAGGTGTGTGTGTGTGTGTTTACCTGTGAGGTGTGTGTGTTCAGGTGTGTGTGTGTTTACCTGTGAGGTGTGTGTGGTCAGGTGTGTGTGTTTACCTGTGAGGTGTGTGTGTTTACCCGTGAGGTGTGTGTGTTTACCTGTGAGGTGTGTGTGTTCAGGTGTGTGTGTTTACCTGTGAGGTGTGTGTGTTCAGGTGTGTGTGTTTACCTGTGAGGTGTGTGTGTTTACCTGTGAGGTGTGTGTGGTCAGGTGTGTGTGTTTACCTGTGAGGTGTGTGTGTTCAGGTGTGTGTGTGTACCTGTGAGGTGTGTGTGTTCAGGTGTGTGTGTTTACCTGTGAGGTGTGTGTGTTTACCTGTGAGGTGTGTGTGGTCAGGTGTGTGTGTTTACCTGTGAGGTGTGTGTGTGTGTGTGTGTTTACCTGTGAGGTGTGTGTGTTCAGGTGTGTGTGTTTACCTGTGAGGTGTGTGTGTCAGGTGTGTGTGTTTACCTGTGAGGTGTGTGTGTTCAGGTGTGTGTGGTCAGGTGTGTGTGTTCAGGTGTGTGTGTGTACCTGTGAGGTGTGTGTGTGTGTGTGTTCAGGTGTGTGTGGTCAGGTGTGTGTGTTCAGGTGTGTGTGTGTACCTGTGAGGTGTGTGTGTTCAGGTGTGTGTGTGTACCTGTGAGGTGTGTGTGTTCAGGTGTGTGTGTGTACCTGTGAGGTGTGTGTGTTCAGGTGTGTGTGGTCAGGTGTGTGTGTCAGGTGTGTGTGTGTACCTGTGAGGTGTGTGTGCTCAGGTGTGTGTGTGTACCTGTGAGGTGTGTGTGCTCAGGTGTGTGTGTGTACCTGTGAGGTGTGTGTGGTCAGTGTGTGTGTTCAGGTGTGTGTGTGTACCTGTGAGGTGTGTGTGCTCAGGTGTGTGTGGTCAGGTGTGTGTGGTCAGGTGTGTGTGTGTATCTGTGAGGTGTGTGTGTTCAGGTGTGTGTGTGTACCTGTGAGGTGTGTGTGTTCAGGTGTGTGTGTGTGTACTGTGAGGTGTGTGTGTTCAGGTGTGTGTGTGTACCTGTGAGGTGTGTGTGCTCAGGTGTGTGTGGGGGGGTCAGGGCCACCAGCTCTCTCAGTAAAAGAGGATATTTCAGGATTCGCTGCACAGGTTTAATCAGGAACGACTCCAGAGACGCCGAGTGCTGATTGGTCGGATTCCTCGTCTCCAGGAAGTGCTTAAAGGCTGCGTCTGTCTTTGCTGAGAGAACGATAAAGTTTATTTAAAGAAACGAGTAAACTTCTGTTTATAGATAATTAAATAATAAAGCATAACTAAAATAAGAAGCAATAATGAAAAAGTATTACGACACTAAATAAAGAAAACTTAATAATAAACATTAACTGAACTAAAAGGGAATACTAAACTAGTTCTAGGATATTAAAGCTTGAACGATAGAGTATACGTTCGGGGAGTCTTTGAGCGCACCTCTCTCCAGGACCTTCTGCACCTTCGGGTGGTTGGCGCAGAAGCCGCTGTAGTGCTTAAAGCGATCGGCGTAGAGCAGGAACGACCCGCCGAGCGCCGAGAGCAGTTTCTGAGAGAGAGAGAGTTCATCGAAACATTCGCCTCAAGTTCACCGAGAGAGAGGAGTACGGTACTTTAAGTTAAGTTAACAGAGAGAGAGGAGTACGGTACTTTAAGTTAAGGTACTTTAAGTTAAGGTACTTTAAGTTAAGTTAACAGAGAGAGAGGAGTACGGTACTTTAAGTTAAGGTACTTTTAAGTTAAGTTACTTTTAAGTTAAGTTGAATTTAAGTTAAGTTGAATTTAAGTTAAGGTAATTTGAATTAAGTTAACAGAGAGCGTAGTTAAGGCAAGTAATTTAAGGTAAGTTATTTTAAGGTAAGTTTAATTTAAGTTTAATTTAAGGTAAGTTTAATTTAAGATAGTTTAATTTAAGGTAAATTATGGTAAGTTATTTTAAGGTAAGTTTAATTTAAGGTAAGTTTAATTTAAGGTAAGTTATTTTAAGGTAAGTTTAATTTAAGGTAAGTTACTTTAAGGTAAGTTTAATGTAAGTTTAATTTAAGGTAAGTTTAATTTAAGATAAGTTTAATTTAAGGTAAGTTAAGTTAATTTAAGGTAAGTTACTTTAAGTTAAGTTTAATTTAAGTAAATTAATTTAAGCTAAGGTAACGGAGAGTATGTTTAAGGTACATTTATTTAAGGAAAGTTTAATCTAAGGTGAGTTAATTTAAGGTCAATGTAAGGTAAGTTTAATTTAAGGTAAGTTATTTTAAGGTAAGTTTAATTTAAGTTTAATTTAAGGTAAGTTTAATTTAAGATAAGTTTAATTTAAGGTAAGTTATGGTAAGTTATTTTAAGGTAAGTTTAATTTAAGGTAAGTTTAATTTAAGGTAAGTTATTTTAAGGTAAGTTACTTTAAGGTAAGTTTAATGTAAGTTTAATTTAAGGTAAGTTACTTTAAGGTAAGTTTAATGTAAGTTTAATTTAAGGTAAGTTTAATTTAAGATAAGTTTAATTTAAGGTAAGTTAAGTTAATTTAAGGTAAGTTACTTTAAGTTAAGTTTAATTTAAGGTAAATTAATTTAAGCTAAGGTAACGGAGAGTATGTTTAAGGTACATTTATTTAAGGAAAGTTTAATCTAAGGTGAGTTAATTTAAGGTCAATTTAAGGTAAGTTAAGTTGAGTTATTTTAAGGGAAGTTTCATTTAAGGTAAGTTTAATTTAAGAAAAGTTACTTTAAGGTAAGTTTAATGTAAGGTAAGTTTAATTTAAGGTAAGTTACTTTAAGTTAAGTTAATGTAATTTAAGGTCATTTGAATTAAGTTAACAGAGAGCGTATTTAAGGTAAGTTTAATTTAGGGTAAATTCAGTTAATTTAAGATAAGTTTAATGTAAGTTGAGTTAAGGATTTAAGTTAAGTTGAGTTAAGGTAAGTTAAGGTAAGTTAAGGTAAGGTAATTTAAGGTAAGGTAAGTTTAATTTAAGGTAAGTTATGGTAATTTATTTTAAGGTAAGTTTAATTTAAGGTAAGTTAAGTTAATTTAAGGTAAGTTTAATTTAAGGTAAATTAATTTAAGGTAAATTAATTTAAGGTAAATTAATTTAAGCTAAGGTAACGGAGAGCATGATTAAGGTACATTTATTTAAGGAAAGTTTAATCTAAGGTGAGTTAATTTAAGGTAAGTTAAGTTGAGTTATTTTAAGGTAAGTTTAATTTAAGGTAAGTTAAGTTAATTTAAGGGAAATTTCATTTAAGGTAAATTCATTTAAGTTAAGGTCATTTGAATTAAGTTAACAGAGAGCGTGTTTAAGGTAAGTTTAATTTAGGGCAAGTTCAGTTAATTTAAGATAAGTTTAATGTAAGTTAAGGTAAGGTAATTTAAGGTAAGGTAAGTTTAATTTAAATTAAGTTTAATTTAAGGTAAGTTAAGTTAATTTAAGCTAAGTTAATTTAAGGTCAGTTTAATTTAAGGTAAATTAATTTAAGCTAAGGTAACGGAGAGCATGTTTAAGGTACATTTATTTAAGGAAAGTTTAATTTAAGGTACATTTAAGGTAAGTTAAGTTGAGTTAATTTAAGGTAAGTTTAATTTAAGGTAAGTTGAATTTAAGGGAAGTTTAATTTAGGGTACATTTAATTTAAGTTAAGTTAATTTAAGGTAAGTTAAGTTAATTTAAGGGAAGTTTCATTTAAGATAAGTACATTTGAGGTTAAGACAATTAGAGGTTAAGTGAATTTAAGTTAAGGTAACAGAGATCAGTTTAAGGTAAGTGTTAGTTAAGGTAAGTGTGTTCTGAGCGTACCTGCAGCTGCTCCGGCGCCTCCAGGTCGGGACAGGAAGTGATTTTCTCCTCCAGCGTCTGCAGGAAGACTCTCTGGAAGTCCAGCATCTCAGGAAGGCACCCGAACAGAGCCTCCACCTGAGGGCCAGAAGAACCACGGCCCCTGAACGCCTCTTCACTCCAACACATAGTTATCAGGAGAACCACTGCCCCTGAACGCCTCTTCACTCCAACACACAGTTATCAGGAGAACCACTGCCCCTGAACGCCTCTTCACTCCAACACATAGTTATCAGAAGAACCACGGCCCCTGAACGCCTCTTCACTCCAACACATAGTTATCAGGAGAACCACTGCCCCTGAACGCCTCTTCACTCTAACACACACTGTTATCAGAAGAACCACTGCCCCTGAACGCCTCTTCACTCTAAGACACAGTTGTCAGAAGAACCACTGCCCCTGAACGCCTCTTCACTCCAACACACAGTTATCAGAAGAACCACTGCACCTGAACGCCTCTTCACTCTAACACACAGTTATCAGAAGAACCATGGCCCGTGAACGCCTCTTCACTCTAACACACAGTTATCAGGAGAACCACTGCCCCTGAACGCCTCTTCACTCTAACACACAGTTATCAGAAAAACCACGGCCCCTGAACGCCTCTTCACTCTAACACACAGTTATCAGAAGAACCACTGCCACTGAACGCCTCTTCACTCTAACACACAGTTATCAGGAGAACCACTGCCCTGAACGCCTCTTCACTCTAACACACACAGTTATCAGAAGAACCACTGCCCCTGAACGCCTCTTCACTCTAACACACA
>CM070442.1:1187811-1192811 GCA_036324595.1 Champsocephalus gunnari
CTGTACCGATACTACACTGTAAAAGGTACAAGTACTACACTGTACTGACACTACACTGTAAAAGGTTACTACACTGTACCGATACTACACTGTAAAAGGTACAAGTACTACACTGTACTGACACTACACTGTAAAAGGTTACTACACTGTACTGATACTACACTGTAAAAGGTACAAATACTACACTGTACTGACACTACACTGTAAAAGGTAATACTACACTGTACTGATACTACACTGTAAAAGGTACAAATACTACACTGTACTGACACTACACTGTAAAAGGTAATACTACACTGTACTGATACTACACTGTAAAAGGTACACATACTACACTGTACTAATACTACACTGTACTGATACTACACTGTAAAAGGTACAAATACTACACTGTACTGACACTACACTGTAAAAGGGTAATACTACACTGTACTGATACTACACTGTAAAAGGTAATACTACACTCTAAAAAGGTACAAGTACTACACTGTACTGACACTACACTGTAAAAGGTAATACTACACTGTACTGATACTACACTGTAAAAGGTAATACTACACTCTAAAAAGGTACAAATACTACACTGTACTGATACTACACTGTAAAAGGTAATACTACACTGTACTGATACTACACTGTAAAAGGTACAAATACTACACTGTACTGGCACTACACTGTAAAAGGTAATACTACACTGTATTGATGCTACACTGTAAAAGGTAATACTACACTTTAAAAAGTTACAAATACTACACTGTAAAGGTACTAATACCACGCTGTAAAAGATGCTGATATCACGCTGTAAAAGGTAACAATAAAACACAGTAAAAGGTACAAATACTACACTGTAAAAGGTACGAATACTACTCTGTAAAAGTACTACACTGTAAAAGGTACGAATACTACTCTGTAAAAGTACTACACAGTAAAAGGTACGATTACTACACTGTAAAAGGTTACTACACTGTACTGACACTACACTGTAAAAGGTTACTACACTGTACCGATACTACACTGTAAAAGGTACAAGTACTACACTGTACTGACACTACACTGTAAAAGGTTACTACACTGTACCGATACTACACTGTAAAAGGTACAAGTACTACACTGTACTGACACTACACTGTAAAAGGTTACTACACTGTACTGATACTACACTGTAAAAGGTACAAATACTACACTGTACTGACACTACACTGTAAAAGGTAATACTACACTGTACTGATACTACACTGTAAAAGGTACAAATACTACACTGTACTGACACTACACTGTAAAAGGTAATACTACACTGTACTGATACTACACTGTAAAAGGTAATACTACACTTTAAAAAGGTACAAATACTACACTGTACTGATACTACACTGTAAAAGGTAATACTACACTTTAAAAAGGTACAAATACTACACTGTACTGATACTACACTGTAAAGGTACTAATACCACGCTGTAAAAGATGCTGATATCACGCTGTAAAAGGTAACAATACTACACTGTAAAAGTACTACACTGTAAAAGGTACAAATACTACACTGTAAAGGGTACGAATACTACTCTGTAAAAGTACTACACTGTAAAAGGTATGAATACTACTCTGTAAAAGTACTACTCTGTAAAAGGTACGATTACTACACTGTAAAAGTACTACACTGTACTGATATACACTGTAAAAGGTACAAATACTACACTGTACTGACACTACACTGTAAAAGGTAATACTACACTGTACTGATACTACACTGTAAAAGGTACACATACTACACTGTACTAATACTACACTGTACTGATACTACACTGTAAAAGGTAATACTACACTCTAAAAAGGTACAAGTACTACACTGTACTGACACTACACTGTAAAAGGTAATACTACACTGTACTGATACTACACTGTAAAAGGTAATACTACACTCTAAAAAGGTACAAATACTACACTGTACTGATACTACACTGTAAAAGGTAATACTACACTGTACTGATACTACACTGTAAAAGGTACAAATACTACACTGTACTGGCACTACACTGTAAAAGGTAATACTACACTGTATTGATGCTACACTGTAAAAGGTAATACTACACTTTAAAAAGTTACAAATACTACACTGTAAAGGTACTAATACCACGCTGTAAAAGATGCTGATATCACGCTGTAAAAGGTAACAATAAAACACAGTAAAAGGTACAAATACTACACTGTAAAAGGTACGAATACTACTCTGTAAAAGTACTACACTGTAAAAGGTACGAATACTACTCTGTAAAAGTACTACACAGTAAAAGGTACGATTACTACACTGTAAAAGTACTACACTGTAAAAGGCACAAATACTACACTGTAGTGATACTACACTGTAAAAGGTACACATACTACACTGTACTGACACTACACTGTAAAAGGTAATACTACACTGTACTGATACTACACCTGATACTACACTGTAAAAGGTACACTTACTACACTGTACTGACACTACACTGTAAAAGGCAATATTACACTGTACTGATACTACACTGTAAAAGGTAATACTACACTGTACTGATACTACACTGTAAAAGGTACTAATACCACGCTGTAAAATATGCTGATATCACGCTGTAAAAGGTACAATACTACACTGTAAAAGTACTACACTGTAAAAGGTACAACTACTACACTGTAAAAGGTATGAATACTACTCTGTAAAAGTACTACACTGTAAAAGGTACGATTACTACTCTGTAAAAGTACTACACTGTAAAAGGTACGATTACTACATTGTAAAAGTACTACACTGTAAAAGGTACAAATACTGCACTGTACTGATACTACACTGTAAAAGGTACTACACTGTAAAAGGTACAAATACTGCACTGTACTGATACTACACTGTAAAAGGTACAGTGTACCCCCTCACCTAGCTCTCCCCCCCCTCACCTGGCTCCCCCCCCTCACCTGGGTCCCCCCCTCACCTGGCTCCCCCCCTCACCTGGCTCCCCCCCCTCACCTGGGTCCCCTCCCCCTTACCTGGTTCTGCACCGCCTTCCTGCTGTTCGCCTCCCTGATGACGGACAGCTGCAGTTCGGCCATTTTCTTCATCCTGCCGTCCTTCTCGATGTTCTCCAGCAGCTCCTGGCTCTGCAGACGCAGCAGCTGCAGTGTAGCCCCACCCCCCCGCAGTGTAACTCCGCCCCTCCGCAGCGTAGCCCCGCCCCCCCCGCCGTGAATGCAACGCCGCGCTCGCCGAGTGCAGCGCCGTCACCCAGGTCTCCAGGTCCGGCTGGCTGGTGGCCTGCAGCGGGGAAATAAAGTACATTAGAAAACGTTTTTATAATTTATTTTGGAAATAAAATAAAATACTAAAGTAAATAAAAATTAGATGAGAAAAAAAACTTTAAAAACAAATATTGTATAAAAATATCTCCTTCTCATATTTAAAGACTTCAAGTGAAGATATTACGTTCTGGTTGATCCTGTTGAGCATGTGATCTCAGGGTCTGATGGTGCGTTCAGGGACCCTCACACATATACAGTGATCTCAGGGTCTGATGGTGCGTTCAGGGACCCTCAAACATATACAGTGATCTCAGGGTCTGATGGTGCGTTCAGGGACCCTCAAAAATATACAGTGATCTCAGGGTCTGATGGTGCGTTCAGGGACCCTCAAAAATATACAGTGATCTCAGGGTCTGATGGTGCGTTCAGGGACCCTCAAACATATACAGTGATCTCAGGGTCTGATGGTGCGTTCAGGGACCCTCAAACATATACAGTGATCTCAGGGTCTGATGGTGCGTTCAGGGACCCTCAAACATATGCAGTGATCTCAGGGTCTGATGGTGCGTTCAGGGACCCTCAAAAATATACAGTGATCTCAGGGTCTGATGGTGCGTTCAGGGACCCTCACACATATACAATAGCAGAAGTGTTTTCTGCTCTCACCTGCAGCAGGTAGACGTCGGCGTGTCCGTTGCTCAGGCAGAACACGTTTTCTCTCTTCGGATGTTCCGGGACGTTCTGCACCAGACTGCCCTCCGTCCGCACGCAGACACACGGGGACCGCTCTGCGTCCCAACTCACGCTTTTATCGTACGTGTCGTAAAACAGCAGCGTGCAGCCTGAGGGGAAACCCAGTTTCACAATGTAATATATTTAAGGATTTGTTTCACAGTGCGTGCGTGCCGGCCCTCGGCATAGGCAGTATAGGCGAACGCTAAGGGCGCATCGACCCATAGGGGGCGCCGGGAAAAAGAAGTTAGAAATAAAAAAAAATATTTTTTTTTAATTTCATAATAACACAATGTCCCGATGTTGGATCAACAGAGATCCTCTCATTATCTTATACTAACAGAACTACGCCTATATTGCGTACAGCGCCCATAAACTATGGCACCCCCCCAAATCCAGCTGAACCCCCAGCCCCAGAAAAACCAGAGGTTCATGTGAAATAGTTCTTTTTCTGTAATAATGGTGTTAGTGTGCGTTACAGGTTTAATGTTGTGTTTGTGTTCATTTAGAATAAATCAAACTCCCAAAAACGTGCACAGCTTCTGTGTGCTTTCATTAACATTGGATTGACTGTGTGAGCGGCCGCGGGGGCTTTAGAGAGCTCTCTCCTGACAGACTGAGAGGCTCTGATAGCCTCAGCTCAGAGAGGTGAAGCCACGCCTCCATGTGATCAGTAGAGTTATTAAGAATAAGAGAACAGGTGAAACACAGGTATAAAATACTGAGAGTACAAACAAGTAGTTATTAATAAAGAAGAATCCAGTTTGAAAGGAGATGATTTGTAAAATATCCATAAAGAAAAAGAAAATCTGCTTCCAGTTCTGTCTCACCTGGTGCTGAGAGAGGATCCACAGATCTCTGATGCTGCTCTCAGAGTGACCAGATCGATGCTTCAACTTCAATATTAAAAAAAAAGTCTTCCCGGGGGAGCACCCCCGGACCCCCCTAGAGGAGGTGAGGTCCCCCCTAGAGGTGAGGCCCCCCCTGAGGTGAGGTCCCCCCTAGAG
>CM070442.1:1195311-1245311 GCA_036324595.1 Champsocephalus gunnari
TCTCTTCCAGCTGTTACTAAGGACATGTCTCTGAAGTGTCCTGCTCCAAACCCCAAACAGGTCCTTGTAGCCCCCCCCCTCTCTTCCAGCTGTTACTAAGGACATGACTCTGAAGTGTCCTGCTCCAAACCCCAAACAGGTCCTTGTAGCCCCCCCCCCTCTCTTCCAGCTGTTACTAAGGACATGACTCTGAAGTGTCCTGCTCCAAACCCCAAACAGGTCCTTGTAGCCCCCCCCCTCTCTTCCAGCTGTTACTAAGGACATGACTCTGAAGTGTCCTGTAGAGAGGACATCAGGAAGTGCATCTTGCATGAGACCTTCAAAGTGATTCAAGCTGCAGTGACAGGCAGGAAGCAGGAGGTGGTCTCTCACCTGGACCCGCCTCTTCTTCCGGGTCAGACTTCCTGTCCAGTCGCTGAGGCGGCGGACGCTCTTCAGGAAGTCTTTGCGGCTGTTCCCAGGGGCGGCAGCGGGGGGGGAAGAGTTACACTGCAACACCAGGGCTGACGAAGAGGAGGAGGAGGAAGAGGCATCCATCGAGGTGGGGAAGGAGGGGGGGGCAGTCTGCAAACACAGAGAGGTACTCAGAGCAGGTACTTGAGTACACGTAGAAGTACTCAGAGCAGGTACTTGAGTACACGTAGAAGTACTCAGAGCAGGTACTTGAGTACACGTAGAAGTACTCAGAGCAGGTACTTGAGTAAAAGTAGAAGTACTCAGAGTAGGTACTTGAGTACAAGTAGAAGTACTGAGAGCAGGTACTTGAGTACAAGTAGAAGTACTCAGAGCAGGTACTTGAGTAAGGGTAGAAGTACTCAGAGCAGGTACTTGAGTAAAAGTAGAAGTACTCAGAGCAGGTACTTGAGTAAAAGTAGAAGTACTCAGAGCACGTACTTGAGTACAAGTAGAAGTACTCAGAGCAGGTACTTGAGTAAAAGTAGAAGTACTCAGAGCAGGTACTTGAGTAAAAGTAGAAGTACTCAGAGCAGGTACTTGAGTAAAAGTAGAAGTACTCAGAGCAGGTACTTGAGTAAAAGTAGAAGTACTCAGAGTAGGTACTTGAGTAAAAGTAGAAGTACTCAGAGCAGGTACTTGAGTAAAAGTAGAAGTACTCAGAGCAGGTACTTGAGTACAAGTAGAAGTACTCAGAGCAGGTACTTGAGTAAAAGTAGAAGTACTCAGAGCAGGTACTTGAGTACAAGTAGAAGTACTCAGAGCAGGTACTTGAGTAAAAGTAGAAGTACTCAGAGCAGGTACTTGAGTACAAGTAGAAGTACTCAGAGCAGGTACTTGAGTAAAAGTAGAAGTACTCAGAGCAGGTACTTGAGTAAAAGTAGAAGTACTCAGAGCAGGTAGTTGAGTACAAGTAGAAGTACTCAGAGCAGGTACTTGAGTAAAAGTAGAAGTACTTAGAGCAGGTACTTGAGTAAAAGTAGAAGTACTCAGAGCAGGTACTTGAGTAAAAGTAGAAGTTCTCAGAGTAGGTACTTGAGTACAAGTAGAAGTACTCAGAGCAGGTACTTGAGTAAAAGTAGAAGTACTCAGAGAAGGTACTTGAGTAAAAGTAGAAGTACTCAGAGCAGGTACTTGAGTAAAAGTAGAAGTACTCAGAGCAGGTACTTGAGTAAAAGTAGAAGTACTCAGAGAAGGTACTTGAGTAAAAGTAGAAGTACTCAGAGCAGGTACTTGAGTAAAAGTAGAAGTACTCAGATCTTGTAAATAAAAACACATTTTTAAAATAAGTAGAATACATGAGATGCTCGGGGGTCTACCGGGGGCCATGGAGGTTTCAGAGTCTTCAGGACAGGGATCAGGATCAGAGAGTCTCCGAGGCCGCTGTCCCCCGAGGAGAAGGTGGTGGGGGGGGGGTTGTCCGTCAGCCCCCCCCCCATGGGGAATCAAACCAGGACCCGTCGGAGCTGAGCGAGCCGCCGCTACTGCCGTCTTTAGTGAGCAGCACTTTGGGGGAGTCAGACCCCCCCCCAGCCCCGCTGCTCCCCCCAGAGGAGAGCCCAGCGTGCCGCCTGAGGACACAGAATAGAGCTCTATTTATAATATGTACTTGTACTTATCATTTCATTTGGTTTGTATTTGTTTCCGTTCATGGTACGCATCACAAAGCATCTCTGTGAGCACACCGCGGCCGAAAGCAGCAGGGAGAAGAACATCCTGTCCCCGGCCCCTTCCTCAAAAATAAATGAATAGAAATAGATGGTCTGTCCGTCATACTTTCTTCTTCACGGCCAATCATAACGGCATCGTAGGAAAATAAGAGAAACTTAAAAACTCGTATCTCGTGGGGTTTCAGTGAAGGAAATAACGTATGCTCCCAAATGTAAATACCACGCTCTTGAATGAAGATGGGGAATCACCCCCAGACGCACCGAGTTGAAATCTGACGCTCTTTTTCTCGTGGACAGGTAATTATCTGTTTGTATGAATTCCCCTGAACTATACAGCCAACCGAAGTCATGTGCGCGTTCGTGTGTGCTGGAGGAGGGGCTCTGTGAGGAAGTCTGAAGGAAGGGCGGATTCTTTTCGGCTGTGTACTTTCACATTTTAGTGCACTTTCTGAAACGTACCTACCCCACCTTTAACCTGCATTACAGTGCGCTATTGATATTTTTTACAGTGTGTTATCACTACTTTTTACAATTGGTATTAACCAGTTCAGCCCTGAGCCAGTTCTTCAGGTCTCAGGCTCCAAAAGGACATTCCCAGAATAAATGACCATATCTTCTAAAAGGGTTAAATTAATAATATGTTTTAATAAACCTGTGAGTGGGATGCAGAGAAGTCAGAATCAATATATGTGTTTTTTATTTTAAAGAAAATTCAGATGTTCAGATTGATTCATAGTGTCCGTCCAACAATTATTTTTTACTTATAGTGAAAACTAACCTTGGATGCTGGTAAGGTAGACTAAAAGCTTTAGGAATCCAAAGTACAACAGATAAAAAGTACCCTGTATCGAGATTGATGCAAAACAAGTGAAATCTGACCTTTTTAGACAGATTTAGCAAAAAAACCCTCTTCTGGGTCGTCTGGGTGGGTTTTCCATTTCTCTGGCCCCCTTGGTCGATTTTGCTGATTGATATCTCTTTCTGACCGTCAGAGCCAATAGAATCGAAGGGGGATTTCCCCACACACACACACACACACGGTAAAACAAAAAGGTGGGGGCTTCGCGCACACAGTTTTCCATGAGAGTGAAGCTATCTCTAGCTCTGACATCTGGAAACCGAAAAGCAGGTTTATTGCTGATGGATTATCAGAAATCATTCAAAGGGACACAGACACATTGGATGAACCTCTGGATTAACGTCAGCAGCGTTTTTATCGTTTTAATGCCATTGAAGACCAGTTTAGACCAGACAACGACACAGGTGAGCCATGTTAGCGTTTTTAGCTCTCTAGCGCCACATGTTTTGATGTCTGTTTGGTTTATAAAGTCGCAAGTTCTTATCATTGAGTGATAATGTCTGTACCCATCGATTCTGTGTCATCACGATCAGATCGATGGGTTGGATGTGCAGAAAGGATAAATAATAAGGTTTTATGGGTGAGTTTCGGTTAGATGAGTTTCTTCCCGTTACGTGGATACAAAACATTCATAGTTTATTAAATGAACATGCCCTCAGACACTGTTTCCTGCAACATGTTGCGGGAGGGACCCGGTACCGGGGTCTCTCGGGTTTAACAGATTAATACCTTTTACAGTGTGGTATCACTACTTTTTACAGTGTGGTATCAATACCTTTTACAGTGTGGTATCACTACTTTTTACAGTGTGGTACTAGTAATAAGTTTAAAGTGATATTAATATCTTGTACAGTGTAGTATTCGTGCTTTTTACAGCGTATATCAGTAACTTTTAGGATTAAAAGTTAAAATGTCAGAATCTTTTCACAGAGAGAATAATAATATTGTATTATTTAGTCTGCAGGTACCTTTCAGGAGAGGCTGCTCCGGACTGGAAGCTCCAGGAGGTGCAAGGTGGGGGGGGGAAGGTGATGTTGGGGGGGAAGGTGTTTTGGGGGGTGCTCGTCCTCCCCTTCCTCCCACTGACTCCCTGACTCCTCCACCAGCTCCGGGCCGACGGCAGCTCCTCCCTCCGGGAGGAGAGACGTAGCGAGGCGGAGGATACAGCCGGAGAGACGGCGAGACTGTCCGAGTTTCCCATCGCTGCTGCGGGAGGAAACCAAGAAGTGAAAACTGAAACACACACATATATATCTTCTGCTTCAGAAGATCCAGATTGGCCTCAGGGTGGCCTCGGGCTATGGACCCACACAGCACCAACTTTAATAACACAAAGCTTTCATAACTGTTGTGTTTGTCAGTATGTCTGAACAACCCGCTCTCACTCCCTGAGCGTGCAGGAGCGTCTTTAGTGTCCCCTGGTCTCCCAGCTGTGTGCGTCACTCTTTAGTGTCCCCTGGTCTCCCAGCTGTGTGCGTCACTCTTTAGTGTCCCCTGGTCTCCCAGCTGTGTGCATCACTCTTTAGTGTCCCCTGGTCTCCAGCTGTGTGCGTCACTCTTTAGTGTCCCCTGGTCTCCCAGATGTGTGCCTCACTCTTTAGTGTCCCCTGGTCTCCCAGCTGTGTGCGTCACTCTTTAGTGTCCCCTGGTCTCCCAGCTGTGTGCGTCTCTCTTTAGTGTCCCCTGGTCTCCAGCTGTGTGCGTCACTCTTTAGTGTCCCCTGGTCTCCAGCTGTGTGCGTCACTCTTTAGTGTCCCCTGGTCTCCCAGCTGTGTGCGTCACTCTTTAGTGTCCCCTGGTCTCCCAGCTGTGTGCGTCACTCTTTAGTGTCCCCTGGTCTCCAGCTGTGTGCGTCACTCTTTACTGTCCCCTGGTCTCCCAGATGTGTGCGTCACTCTTTAGTGTCCCCTGGTCTCCAGCTGTGTGCGTCACTCTTTAGTGTCCCCTGGTCTCCCAGCTGTGTGCATCACTCTTTAATGTCCCCTGGTCTCCAGCTGTGTGCGTCACTCTTTAGTGTCCCCTGGTCTCCCAGCCGTCTCTCCTGATGGAGGAGCGTTGGCACCTGTGGGCCTCCGTACTCTCAGATCACGGACACCATCAGACCGTGATCAACAGACAGAGAGAAGGTGCAGGACAGAAGTAAGTAAAGGTGTGACAGGAACTGCTGCTGCAACGAGTCCTCCATCAGTCCTCCAGCCTCGTTCTGCTGCAAGTTCTGATCTGAAGTCTCCCTTCTCCTTTGGGTCACACTGTTCCCTCTTTCAGACAACACGCCGTAGGTATTTCAATAAAACACATCAACTGATTTGAAATGATATTTCTCTCTCAGATATCTGAAGGACTTTAAAAAAACCCAAAACCCATTTCTTTCATTTTAGAAACCCTGAAACAAAGCCACGATGAAGGCGCGTGAAGAGAGTACAGCTGTGACAGGAACTACTTCTTCTGCACCTACGACCACGACCAGGACTGAAGCTAGCGGTACCATCACCTCGTACGTATTTCTACGCTGCTCCCACGAACTACAGTCATGATTCAAGTCTTCCTCACATCACAAGTCGCTTGCTAGACGCTTTGCTCCAAAGCCACTCACACACTCAGCACTGAGGGAAACCCCCCACAGCAGCACTTTGGGGTGAAGCGTCTCAGGGACACAACGACATGCTGACTGCAGCGGGGTTTGAACCTGTGATCCCAACACCAACGCACCACGCACTGCGCCACACGCCTCCCCTCTTCCTCCTTGGCGGGCAGACGATACGAGGAAGAAAGTCTTTACCGTGTTTGCTGCTCAGAGAAGCTCCTCCATGCTCGTCCTCCTCTCTTCTGAGCCTCCAGCTGCTCCTCCCCCTCCTCCTCCCTCCTCCCTCCTCCCTCCTCCCTCCTCCCTCCTCCCTCCTCCCTCCTCTCCGAGGGAGAACAGAGGAAGGGAGGGGCTTCAGGCACACTCAGCTTTTGAATAACCTCTCCCCTCCCCTCTCTCCCCTCCCCTCTTCCCTCCCCCTCTCCCTCTCTCCCCTCCCCCTCCCCTCTCCCCTCTTTCCTCCCCTCTTCCATGACGTTAAACCAGACTTTTCTGTCCACTGTTTATTTTGGTTTTGCAGGAATGTCGAGTGATTTTCTCTGAGATCATCACCGCTGCTATTTTGAGGATCTGCAGCGCCTCCCCCAGCTTCAGCTTCCACACGCTGCCCGGGGAGGAAGTGTGCAGTTCAGCATGCTTCCAACACAGTGTAGAACTGCACGAGTATATACTTATTTCAGTCTGCCGTCGGCTCCGTGAAGATCCATTGTGTTTTTCTTTAGCGATGAAACCGCCGGTCAAAACACCAAGCACACTCCAGAGACAAGTCAGCGCACTAGACCCAGTCAGGAAGAGGAAAGTACGGATGAAACAAAGACAAGTCTGAGGTGACACAAGTCCAGTGCCGGAGACTCAAGGCTCACACGGGACGAGTCCGAGTCAAAGGCCTGCAGACAGCAGACCTTTCTAGTGGAACACGAGTCGAAAAGCAGCAACAACGCCAAGAGAAGCTAAAAGCCAAGGAAGAGACGAGACACAAGTCCGAGGCCGACGCACAAATGGAAAAGACCATTTCTAGTAAGTAGAACACCCACAAAGACAAGCGAGTCCAAGTCCACAAGACAACAAGACTAAACGCTTATTAGAGAGGAGACAAGTTCCATCCAAAACACCAACAACGCTGAGACAGGTCAGAGTTAAAAGCCAAGCCAAGAGACGAGACACAAGTCCAAGTCAGAGCCAGCACCAACGAGACGAGACAAGTTCGAGCAAAAGAAAGGTCAGCGAGTCGGAGAAAAGCCCGATCAGCACAATAAAGATTCAGAGGTGGAGACGGAGACGCAGACGGAGACGGAGACGCAGACGGAGACGCAGACGGAGACGGAGATGGAGACGGAGACGGAGACGGAGGCGGAGACGGAGACGCAGACGGAGACGGAGACGGAGACGGAGATGGAGACGGAGACGGAGACGGAGACGGAGGCGGAGACGGAGACGGAGACGGAGACGGAGACGCAGGCCGACGGTTGGTTCCAGTTGTTTTCTGAAAATAGACTTCAAACCTTGAGACCATTTTGATATCAGCATCGATGTGTCTTCAGGCCTGCTGTGAGGAAAAGCAGATGCAAGTCCAGCTGACCGACAACAGGACTGACCCAGGACTCTCTCAGAACCTGGTCTGACCAACGTCTTCCTCCAGCGGCGAGACAGAACCCTTCAGACACTCGTTGGTCATTGAAACACATGCCCTCTGCAGAGCCAGGCGCTCTGAGGCGTACTCCTGAGAGGTCAAAGGGCACGGCGCACTGGAGCTTCAGTGTGCTAACAGAGGGGCAGCACAATGAACCCAAACACATCCGACCCCCCCATCGAAACCTGGACAGCTGGGAGACGAGATGTCCCCACCGAGGGAATATTTAAATTCAACAAGTGTTCATAGCTGAACTCAAAAACAGTTTTATTCC
Organism: Champsocephalus gunnari; assembly: GCA_036324595.1. NCBI lineage: Eukaryota > Metazoa > Chordata > Actinopteri > Perciformes > Channichthyidae > Champsocephalus > Champsocephalus gunnari. The sequence continues at coordinate 1,202,782 of CM070442.1, forward strand.
CTTTTCTAAAACATAACTCCTGAGAGACGAGTCCGGGTCAGAATGCAGATCAGATGAAGACAGTCGAAACCCCAACAACGCCAAGACGAGTTAAACCCAAGGAGAGAGACGAAGACGCCAGTCCAAGTCGAACGAACACAAAGAATATTCCAGTCCAAACACCAATGAGAAGAGGCAAGGATGAGTCAATGTACCGAGACAAGTCTGAGTCCAGTGGAACGCTTAGAGACGAGTCTGAGTCCAGTGGAACGCTTAGAGACGAGTCCGAGTCCAGTGGAACGCTTAGAGACGAGTCTGAGTCCAGTCGAACGCTTAGAGACGAGTCCGAGTCCAGTGGAACGCTTAGAGACGAGTCCGAGTCCAGTCGAACGCTTAGAGACGAGTCCGAGTCCAGTCGAACGCTTAGAGACGAGTCCGAGTCCAGTCGAACGCTTAGAGACGAGTCCGAGTCCAGTCGAACGCTTAGAGACGAGTCTGAGTTAAAACAAGTCCGAGTCCAGTGGAACGCTTAGAGACGAGTCCGAGTCCAGTGGAACGCTTAGAGACGAGTCCGAGTCCAGTGGAACGCTTAGAGACGAGTCCGAGTCCAGTCGAACGCTTAGAGACGAGTCCGAGTCCAGTCGAACGCTTAGAGACGAGTCCGAGTCCAGTGGAACGCTTAGAGACGAGTCCGAGTCCAGTGGAACGCTTAGAGACGAGTCCGAGTCCAGTGGAACGCTTAGAGACGAGTCCGAGTCCAGTCGAACGCTTAGAGACGAGTCTGAGTCCAGTCGAACGCTTAGAGACGAGTCTGAGTCCAGTGGAACGCTTAGAGACGAGTCTGAGTCCAGTGGAACGCTTAGAGACGAGTCCGAGTCCAGTCGAACGCTTAGAGACGAGTCCGAGTCCAGTGGAACGCTTAGAGACGAGTCCGAGTCCAGTGGAACGCTTAGAGACGAGTCGGAGTCCAGTGGAACGCTTAGAGACGAGTCCGAGTCCAGTCGAACGCTTAGAGACGAGTCCGAGTCCAGTGGAACGCTTAGAGACGAGTCCGAGTCCAGTGGAACGCTTAGAGACGAGTCTGAGTCCAGTGGAACGCTTAGAGACGAGTCTGAGTCAAACTGCCGATCAGACGAAGACAGTTCAAACCGAAGGACAGAGAGGAGACACAAGTCCAAGATGAGACACTTTGAGAAGAAACACGTCAGGGACACGTCCGAGTTCATCTACTGCGAGAGACCGGTGCAGAGGGAGCGGCTAAAAGACGAGATACGGTCGAGTTAACACGAGTCCAGTGCCTCCCAACGACACGAAGACGTGAGCTCTTTGACCGATAACTGTTATATGTGTTGTTGTGATAACTGGCCTTTGTTTATTTACTTTATTATTTGCTGTTCTTGTTTGTTTGTTAGTTTGTTGTCACCCTGTAAAGCGGCCGCCTGCATCTTCCCTGTTTTGTGTCTTCTCGCTCAGACGGAGAAACTCTTACTCACTTTTGTCTTCACGTCCCGTCGGCCATCTGCCTCCCCCCCCCCTCCCATTATTATCCAACAAAGACCCTCCGGCCTCCCCCGGGCACATTGGAGGAATTCATTAGGAATGAAAAGAATCTCATTAAAACACAGAAGTGGAGGAATCTGATCTTCACTTTAAAGAGTCCTCTCCTGCTGATGTGCAGGTGTATATCAGTATGTAGTGTCTCTACTTTAAAGAGTCCTCTCCTGCTGATGTTCAGGTGTATATCAGTATGTAGTGTCTCTACTTTAAAGAGTCCTCTCCTGATGATGTTCTGGTGTATATCAGTATGTAGTGTCTCTACTTTAAAGAGTCCTCTCCTGCTGATGTTCTGGTGTATATCAGTATGTAGTGTCTCTACTTTAAAGAGTCCTCTCCTGCTGATGTTCAGGTGTGTATCAGTATGTAGTGTCTCTGCTTTAAAGAGTCCTCTCCTGCTGATGTTCAGGTGTATATCAGTAAGTAGTGTCTCTACTTTAAAAAGTCCTCTCCTGCTGATGTTCAGGTGTGTATCAGTATGTAGTGTCTCTGCTTTAAAGAGTCCTCTCCTGCTGATGTTCAGGTGTATATCAGTATGTAGTGTCTCTACTTTAAAGAGTCCTCTCCTGCTGATGTTCAGGTGTGTATCAGTATGTAGTGTCTCTGCTTTAAAGAGTCCTCTCCTGCTTATGTTCAGGTGTATATCAGTATGTAGGGTCTCTACTTTAAAGAGTCCTCTCCTACTGATGTTCAGGTGTATATCAGTATGTAGTGTCTCTACTTTAAAGAGTCCTCTTCTGCTGATATTCAGGTGTATATCAGTATGTAGTGTCTCTACTTTAAAGAGTCCTCTCCTGCTGATGTTCAGGTGTATATCAGTATGTAGTGTCTCTACTTTAAAGAGTCCTCTCCTGCTGATGTTCAGGTGTATATCAGTATGTGGTGTCTCTACTTTAAAGAGTCCTCTCCTGTTGATGTTCAGGTGTATATCAGTATGTAGTGTCTCTGCTTTAAAGAGTCCTCTCCTGCTGATGTTCAGGTGTATATCAGTATGTAGTGTCTCTACTTTAAAGAGTCCTCTCCTGATGATGTTCTGGTGTATATCAGTATGTAGTGTCTCTACTTTAAAGAGTCCTCTCCTGCTGATGTTCAGGTGTGTATCAGTATGTAGTGTCTCTGCTTTAAAGAGTCCTCTCCTGCTGATGTTCAGGTGTATATCAGTAAGTAGTGTCTCTACTTTAAAAAGTCCTCTCCTGCTGATGTTCAGGTGTGTATCAGTATGTAGTGTCTCTGCTTTAAAGAGTCCTCTCCTGCTGATGTTCAGGTGTATATCAGTATGTAGTGTCTCTACTTTAAAGAGTCCTCTCCTGCTGATGTTCAGGTGTGTATCAGTATGTAGTGTCTCTGCTTTAAAGAGTCCTCTCCTGCTTATGTTCAGGTGTATATCAGTATGTAGGGTCTCTACTTTAAAGAGTCCTCTCCTACTGATGTTCAGGTGTATATCAGTATGTAGTGTCTCTACTTTAAAGAGTCCTCTTCTGCTGATATTCAGGTGTATATCAGTATGTAGTGTCTCTACTTTAAAGAGTCCTCTCCTGCTGATGTTCAGGTGTATATCAGTATGTAGTGTCTCTACTTTAAAGAGTCCTCTCCTGCTGATGTTCAGGTGTATATCAGTATGTGGTGTCTCTACTTTAAAGAGTCCTCTCCTGTTGATGTTCAGGTGTATATCAGTATGTAGTGTCTCTGCTTTAAAGAGTCCTCTCCTGCTGATGTTCAGGTGTATATCAGTATGTAGTGTCTCTACTTTAAAGAGTCCTCTCCTGATGATGTTCTGGTGTATATCAGTATGTAGTGTCTCTACTTTAAAGAGTCCTCTCCTGCTGATGTTCAGGTGTGTATCAGTATGTAGTGTCTCTGCTTTAAAGAGTCCTCTCCTGCTGATGTTCAGGTGTATATCAGTAAGTAGTGTCTCTACTTTAAAAAGTCCTCTCCTGCTGATGTTCAGGTGTGTATCAGTATGTAGTGTCTCTGCTTTAAAGAGTCCTCTCCTGCTGATGTTCAGGTGTATATCAGTATGTAGTGTCTCTACTTTAAAGAGTCCTCTCCTGCTGATGTTCAGGTGTGTATCAGTATGTAGTGTCTCTGCTTTAAAGAGTCCTCTCCTGCTTATGTTCAGGTGTATATCAGTATGTAGGGTCTCTACTTTAAAGAGTCCTCTCCTACTGATGTTCAGGTGTATATCAGTATGTAGTGTCTCTACTTTAAAGAGTCCTCTTCTGCTGATATTCAGGTGTATATCAGTATGTAGTGTCTCTACTTTAAAGAGTCCTCTCCTGCTGATGTTCAGGTGTATATCAGTATGTAGTGTCTCTACTTTAAAGAGTCCTCTCCTGCTGATGTTCAGGTGTATATCAGTATGTGGTGTCTCTACTTTAAAGAGTCCTCTCCTGTTGATGTTCAGGTGTATATCAGTATGTAGTGTCTCTGCTTTAAAGAGTCCTCTCCTGCTGATGTTCAGGTGTATATCAGTATGTAGTGTCTCTACTTTAAAGAGTCCTCTCCTGCTGATGTTCAGGTGTGTATCAGTATGTAGTGTCTCTGCTTTAAAGAGTCCTCTCCTGCTTATGTTCAGGTGTATATCAGTATGTAGTGTCTCTACTTTAAAGAGTCCTCTCCAGCTGATGTTCAGGTGTATATCAGTATGTAGTGTCTCTACTTTAAAGAGTCCTCTCCTGCTGATGTTCAGGTGTATATCAGTAAGTAGTGTCTCTACTTTAAAGAGTCCTCTCCTGCTGATGTTCTGGTGTATATCAGTATGTAGTGTCTCTACTTTAAAGAGTCCTCTCCTGCTGATGTTCTGGTGTATATCAGTATGTAGTGTCTCTACTTTAAAGAGTCCTCTCCTGCTGATGTTCAGGTGTGTATCAGTATGTAGTGTCTCTACTTTAAAGAGTCCTCTCCTGCTGATGTTCAGGTGTGTATCAGTATGTAGTGTCTCTGCTTTAAAGAGTCCTCTCCTGCTGATGTTCAGGTGTATATCAGTAAGTAGTGTCTCTACTTTAAAAAGTCCTCTCCTGCTGATGTTCAGGTGTGTATCAGTATGTAGTGTCTCTGCTTTAAAGAGTCCTCTCCTGCTGATGTTCAGGTGTATATCAGTATGTAGTGTCTCTACTTTAAAGAGTCCTCTCCTGCTGATGTTCAGGTGTGTATCAGTATGTAGTGTCTCTGCTTTAAAGAGTCCTCTCCTGCTGATGTTCAGGTGTATATCAGTATGTAGGGTCTCTACTTTAAAGAGTCCTCTCCTACTGATGTTCAGGTGTATATCAGTATGTAGTGTCTCTACTTTAAAGAGTCCTCTTCTGCTGATATTCAGGTGTATATCAGTATGTAGTGTCTCTACTTTAAAGAGTCCTCTCCTGCTGATGTTCAGGTGTATATCAGTATGTAGTGTCTCTACTTTAAAGAGTCCTCTCCTGCTGATGTTCAGGTGTATATCAGTATGTAGTGTCTCTACTTTAAAGAGTCCTCTCCTGTGATGTTCAGGTGTATATCAGTATGTAGTGTCTCTACTTTAAAGAGTCCTCTCCTGCTGATGTTCAGGTGTATATCAGTATGTAGTGTCTCTACTTTAAAGAGTCCTCTCCTGCTGATGTTCAGGTGTATATCAGTATGTAGTGTCTCTACTTTAAAGAGTCCTCTCCTGCTGATGTTCAGGTGTGTATCAGTATGTAGTGTCTCTGCTTTAAAGAGTCCTCTCCTGCTGATGTTCAGGTGTATATCAGTATGTAGTGTCTCTACTTTAAAGAGTCCTCTCCTGCTGATGTTCAGGTGTGTATCAGTATGTAGTGTCTCTGCTTTAAAGAGTCCTCTCCTGCTGATGTTCAGGTGTATATCAGTATGTAGTGTCTCTACTTTAAAGAGTCCTCTCCTGCTGATGTTCAGGTGTGTATCAGTATGTAGTGTCTCTGCTTTAAAGAGTCCTCTCCTGCTTATGTTCAGGTGTATATCAGTATGTAGTGTCTCTACTTTAAAGAGTCCTCTCCTACTGATGTTCAGGTGTATATCAGTATGTAGTGTCTCTACTTTAAAGAGTCCTCTTCTGCTGATATTCAGGTGTATATCAGTATGTAGTGTCTCTACTTTAAAGAGTCCTCTCCTGCTGATGTTCAGGTGTATATCAGTATGTAGTGTCTCTACTTTAAAGAGTCCTCTCCTGCTGATGTTCAGGTGTATATCAGTATGTGGTGTCTCTACTTTAAAGAGTCCTCTCCTGTTGATGTTCAGGTGTATATCAGTATGTAGTGTCTCTGCTTTAAAGAGTCCTCTCCTGCTGATGTTCAGGTGTATATCAGTATGTAGTGTCTCTACTTTAAAGAGTCCTCTCCTGATGATGTTCTGGTGTATATCAGTATGTAGTGTCTCTACTTTAAAGAGTCCTCTCCTGCTGATGTTCAGGTGTGTATCAGTATGTAGTGTCTCTGCTTTAAAGAGTCCTCTCCTGCTGATGTTCAGGTGTATATCAGTATGTAGTGTCTCTACTTTAAAAAGTCCTCTCCTGCTGATGTTCAGGTGTGTATCAGTATGTAGTGTCTCTGCTTTAAAGAGTCCTCTCCTGCTGATGTTCAGGTGTATATCAGTATGTAGTGTCTCTACTTTAAAGAGTCCTCTCCTGCTGATGTTCAGGTGTGTATCAGTATGTAGTGTCTCTGCTTTAAAGAGTCCTCTCCTGCTTATGTTCAGGTGTATATCAGTATGTAGGGTCTCTACTTTAAAGAGTCCTCTTCTGCTGATATTCAGGTGTATATCAGTATGTAGTGTCTCTACTTTAAAGAGTCCTCTCCTGCTGATGTTCAGGTGTATATCAGTATGTAGTGTCTCTACTTTAAAGAGTCCTCTCCTGCTGATGTTCAGGTGTATATCAGTATGTGGTGTCTCTACTTTAAAGAGTCCTCTCCTGTTGATGTTCAGGTGTATATCAGTATGTAGTGTCTCTGCTTTAAAGAGTCCTCTCCTGCTGATGTTCAGGTGTATATCAGTATGTAGTGTCTCTACTTTAAAGAGTCCTCTCCTGCTGATGTTCAGGTGTGTATCAGTATGTAGTGTCTCTGCTTTAAAGAGTCCTCTCCTGCTTATGTTCAGGTGTATATCAGTATGTAGTGTCTCTACTTTAAAGAGTCCTCTCCTGCTGATGTTCAGGTGTATATCAGTATGTAGTGTCTCTACTTTAAAGAGTCCTCTCCTGCTGATGTTCAGGTGTATATCAGTAAGTAGTGTCTCTACTTTAAAGAGTCCTCTCCTGCTGATGTTCAGGTGTATATCAGTATGTAGTGTCTCTACTTTAAAGAGTCCTCTCCTGCTGATGTTCAGGTGTATATCAGTATGTAGTGTCTCTACTTTAAAGAGTCCTCTCCTGCTGATGTTCAGGTGTATATCAGTAAGTAGTGTCTCTACTTTAAAGAGTCCTCTCCTGCTGATGTTCAGGTGTATATCAGTATGTAGTTCCTCTACTTTAAAGAGTCCTCTCCTGCTGATGTTCAGGTGTATATCAGTATGTAGTGTCTCTACTTTAAAGAGTCCTCTCCTGCTGATGTTCAGGTGTATATCAGTATGTAGTGTCTCTACTTTAAAGAGTCCTCTCCTGCTGATGTTCAGGTGTATATCAGTATGTAGTGTCTCTACTTTAAAGAGTCCTCTCCTGCTGGTGTTCAGGTGTATATCAGTATGTAGTGTCTCTACTTTAAAGAGTCCTCTCCTGCTGATGTTCAGGTGTGTATCAGTATGTAGTGGCTCTACTTTAAAGAGTCCTCTCCTGCTGATGTTCAGGTGTATATCAGTATGTAGTGTCTCTACTTTAAAGAGTCCTCTCCTGCTGATGTTCAGGTGTATATCAGTATGTAGTGTCTCTACTTTAAAGAGTCCTCTCCTGCTGATGTTCAGGTGTATATCAGTATGTAGTGTCTCTACTTTAAAGAGTCCTTTCCTGCTGATGTTCAGGTGTATATCAGTATGTAGTGTCTCTACTTTAAAGAGTCCTCTCCTGCTGATGTTCAGGTGTATATCAGTATGTGGTGTCTCTACTTTAAAGAGTCCTCTCCTGCTGATGTTCAGGTGTATATCAGTAAGTAGTGTCTCTACTTTAAAGAGTCCTCTCCTGCTGATGTTCAGGTGTATATCAGTATGTAGTTCCTCTACTTTAAAGAGTCCTCTCCTGCTGATGTTCAGGTGTATATCAGTATGTAGTGTCTCTACTTTAAAGAGTCCTCTCCTGCTGATGTTCAGGTGTATATCAGTATGTAGTGTCTCTACTTTAAAGAGTCCTCTCCTGCTGATGTTCAGGTGTATATCAGTATGTAGTGTCTCTACTTTAAAGAGTCCTCTCCTGCTGGTGTTCAGGTGTATATCAGTATGTAGTGTCTCTACTTTAAAGAGTCCTCTCCTGCTGATGTTCAGGTGTGTATCAGTATGTAGTGGCTCTACTTTAAAGAGTCCTCTCCTGCTGATGTTCAGGTGTATATCAGTATGTAGTGTCTCTACTTTAAAGAGTCCTCTCCTGCTGATGTTCAGGTGTATATCAGTAAGTAGTGTCTCTACTTTAAAGAGTCCTCTCCTGCTGATGTTCAGGTGTATATCAGTATGTAGTGTCTCTACTTTAAAGAGTCCTTTCCTGCTGATGTTCAGGTGTATATCAGTATGTAGTGTCTCTACTTTAAAGAGTCCTCTCCTGCTGATGTTCAGGTGTATATCAGTATGTGGTGTCTCTACTTTAAAGAGTCCTCTCCAGCTGATGTTCAGGTGTATATCAGTATGTAGTGTCTCTACTTTAAAGAGTCCTCTCCTGCTGATGTTCAGGTGTATATCAGTAAGTAGTGTCTCTACTTTAAAGAGTCCTCTCCTGCTGATGTTCAGGTGTATATCAGTATGTAGTGTCTCTACTTTAAAGAGTCCTCTCCTGCTGATGTTCAGGTGTGTATCAGTATGTAGTGTCTCTACTTTAAAGAGTCCTCTCCTGCTGATGTTCAGGTGTATATCAGTATGTGGTGTCTCTACTTTAAAGAGTCCTCTCCTGCTGGTGTTCAGGTATGTATCAGTATGTAGTGGCTCTACTTTAAAGAGTCCTCTCCTGCTGATGTTCAGGTGTATATCAGTATGTGGTGTCTCTACTTTAAAGAGTCCTCTCCTGCTGGTGTTCAGATGTGTATCAGTATGTAGTGTCTCTGCTTTAAAGAGTCCTCTCCTGCTTATGTTCAGGTGTATATCAGTAAGTAGTGTCTCTACTTTAAAGAGTCCTCTCCTGATTTGAGCTAATGCTAATGCTAATCCTAAGGTGGAGATGAGGAGGTGTCGGCGTTCTGACGATTTACTCGGAAGGCTCCAGTCCCCAACTCCGGGGACTTCCGGCCGCGGACTCAGGGCGGCAGTATAGCCGTGAAGTGGTTTGCGGCCTGCCAGTAAACCCAAAGCAGAAGAAGAAGGAGTGACGTCAGCGGCTTCATCTGCGTAACCCTCCCTCAGGGAAAAGCACTCCGGTGTGAACGCGATCTGAACTTAGTTCATGAGAACTAAAGAGTTCTCATGAACTAAAGAGTTCTGAAGAACCTTTGTGTGAAAGCGCCTTATGTGATGAACATGATGATTCAGCCTCTATGGAGAGAGGCATCAAGCATGCTCATTTCTGACGTGGAGCTAATCTGACTAACCCCTAGTTTCCACCGGGTCCGTTAAAATAATTAACGCATTTTAATCGCACTTATTTTTGCACAGCGGAACGTTTCTCACTGGATGAGTTTTCAGGCGTACCGATTATACTGGAGCACCAACTAACGTTCATGACTTCAGCATGGGACTTCAAACAACAACAAACCACGGTGATCAATAGTCAAACATGAACGAACAAGCTGATGAGACCGCTTTGGTCGCCCCGTGGATGGGACATTTCTGTTTTAAAGAACGGACGGATGGAAGCGTCGACAAGAGCCGCAGCTCATCAAGCCTAAAGTATCACCTGAATGCAAAGCATGTAGCAGCTAGCGTGTAGCAGCTAGCATGTAGCAGCTAGCATGGACGTTAGCCCGACTCCGAGTGCAAGGAACCACACCCTGACCCAACCCACACTCACCCAGATGACTGGTTTCAGGGCCAGGATGAGTCAGTCCACGTCTGAGAGAAGAACCAGCTCCCTGGCTCTCTGGACTGCACTCGACATTAAGGACTGCCCGATGGCCCGGGGCCGTCTAGTATTTAGCTCGGGCAATGAAGCCTCACCTGCTGGTTGCCCGATCGGGCAATCTATTATGCCAGTATCATGCAGCTCGCGGGTCAGTGATGAGGGACCCGACAGTAAAACTAAACATATCTATAACTAGTTTAGGTAGTTTGAGAGGTCATTAAAATAGCTGCGTGTGATATTCTAACCTGAAGTGTGTGTTTTGTTCCGCTCACCGCTGCATGTGATGCAGAGCTGCGACTCGTCAGCAGCAGCTGATCTCTCTCTCCCGTCAGATCAGACTTCACTCGCGTTTATGTCCATATCGATCAGATGCAGCTAGTTCTAGCTAATGATAGGACTGCCTGCTTATTAAAAGACAACTACACAATAAGTGTCGCTATGCAACCGGATGAGGACACAAAGTATAGCGCAGCATTATGCATTTGTTTACATGCCCACCGGAACCCCGAGGCATTACCAACAGATCAACGCACAATCAACCCACACAGGACATCTCTTTCTCCACATGAAGTGTTAGACATTAGAGATCTATTCTTGTCTGTCACATACTCTTCTTGTCTGTCACATACTCTTCTTGTCTGTCACATACTCTTCTTGTCTGTCACATACTCTTCTTGTCTGTCACATACTCTTCTTGTCTGTCACATCCTCTTCTTGTCTGTCACATACTCTTCTTGTCTGTCGCATACTCTTCTTGTCTGTCACATAAGTGGCGCAACTGAAGCGGTATTGCTCTAAAGGGAAATTATTTTGACCGAAGATATTTAGATTTGCCGGCTAACGGGAACTCTGACGTGTGCTTCGCGGATGCGCTCGGCTCCTCTCGACTGCTGCTCGGGTCTGCTCGGTCAGCTTCCGGATGAGGAGGCATTCGTTCGACCAACTTACAGTAGTTAACATTACAAACATTTTTAACAGGGGCCATAATAGTGTAAATAATGTTTGTTTTGGCAGTTATAACTGAATGTAATGTTTTCTACTTTTTTCCATCTGGGAAGGCGTCTGCCTTCATCAGATGGAAAGTGTTTTGACCAACAACTTAAGTGTTTCTTAAAGCTATGCAGGGCATGCAAGCGAGCAAACACAAACAAGAACAAACAAACAAGTGAAATGAAGAATAAAATTGAAATTGTACAATATAATATTGTGGTGGTTCATCTTATAATTCAGTCTAGAGAATGCACCAGACAGCATCTAAGACCTGCACACATCTAAATGTCTAGGGGGACGGAGGGCAATCTCTATTGGGCTCAGGGCCATCTGTAAATTAGCTTGATGGCCCACAGGGTCCTTAATGTCATGCACTTGGACTGTAGACCACGTGGAGTAAAATCCATGTGGAAACTGCTTCTCACTGTTCTCAGGTCAAATATGTATATTTGATTACAAATGCGATTAATTTAGATTAATTAATTACAAAGCCTCTAATTAATGAGATTAATTTTTTTAATCGAGTCCCGGCTCTATTATATATATATATATACAAACTCATTTTGCAGACCCTGTCCCTCCGTAGTCGTTCAAGTAGGATCAAAATCATTTTCTAAATCCACAAAAGCATTTAAATTAATATTGGGATATCTCTTTGTTGAGAATGTGGCCGTGTGATGAGCGGGATAATGTGCAGCATTATCCATGAGAGACGTTCTGCAGAGGAGGGCGTTTCCCCGACGACAGGTGGCTCTGACTTTTATGTAGCTGACGGAGAATGTTTACTTTACACGACACTGTTCAACTCTTCATTCTGCTTCACTCTTTCACTAAACAACCGCGGATGTCTTGAAAGATTCTTTCGCTAAAGATTTTTGAAGATATCTGCGTTCTTGTGACTCGTAAATACTGCGCTTCCTGTGTTTTGGTGCGGACTGCGTTCACACCATGAACCGCTCCAGAGTTCGCCAGCAAGCGCTTCGAGACCACCTCTTCTAGCGGACCAGAGTCCGGTTGTTTAGTTCACTTCAGAGGACTGCGTTCACACCGACCCAAACGAACCGCACCAAGCGGCTAAACGTTCGATTCAACCGGACTGAACAAGGCAGGTGTGAACGCACCCTCGTCCCTGCTCTCTAGCAGGGACTTTCGAGCAGGTAAAAAGGTTCGCATGAACTACTTTTAGTCCCGGCTCTTTTTGGTGTGAACGCGATCATGAACTAAGTTCGCATGAACCTTTGTGGGAAAAGTACCGCAGTGTGAACGCGGCTGATGAGGCGCTGTACCTGAGCGTGGACCAGAGGAAGGCCGCTGTGGTGCAGCAGGTCTCACGCTCCTCCGCTGAGCCGTGCAGGAATGCCAAAGCTCTCACAGTGAACCCTGAAGGTGACCGCGGCGCTCTGGAGACCAAGCATGCAGCAGTTGTTGTTTTGAGTGGTGGAAGTGATCCTGATGCGAGCGAGCAGCGGGCGAGGCTGAGACAACAGAGAGGGACGCATGGAGGACAGAGAGTCTGAGCCACACTTTCATAGTGGCCACACGGCGGTACTACAGCCTCAGTGGGCCCAGAGACACTGTTTCCCTTTCGACTTCCATTAGTCACAAGCAGAGATCCCCAAAGGGCATAGAGGCAAGAGTAGAGTCGGGTCTCCAGCACATCGAGACCGCTGGATGCTCACCTCCAATCAGTGCATGAGCTGGGCTCGTGCAGCAAAACAAGACGTTTCAGTTGTGAGAAAGAAACGGTATAAAATACGTATTTTGTATATTATATAAATACACCTTATTGGATGTTGAAACCTGGAGGCACATCTGGAGCAGATACTCCCCACTGTAGTTTTAAACATATGACACACACACACACACACACACACACACACACACACACACACACACACACACACACACACACACACACACACACACACACACACACACACCACACACACACACACACACACACACACACACACACACACACACACACCACACACACACCACACACACACACACACACACACACACACACACCATGTATACATCACTTCAGGGGACATTACATTGACTTCCATGCATTTCCTGGAGACTTATCCTAACCTTAACCAGAACCAACACATGCCTAACCCTAACCAAGTCTTCACCCTAACATTAATGATCCCTTATGGGCACCTCCAATTTGTCCCCATAAGGGAGGTGAGTCCCCACACGTGACTATGTAAACAGATGTAGGTCCCCACAAGGATAGTAATACTAGTCCACACACACTGATTTTCTCTGATGCACATCCTCTGCAGGTCAAACATCCCGTCACACACACTTCCTGTCATAGCACACACACACACACACACACACACACACACACACACACACACACACACACACACACACACACACACACACACACACACACACACACACACACACACTCCTTCCTGTCACACAGAGGCTGGTTGCACTTTATTTCCATAAAAGTGCATTTCCAGGAAACTGAAGCATCTGTTGTTGTGTCGATTTAAAACACCAACGTTTAAACCCCAGGACAGGAAGTGGTCTCCTCCTACAGAGGACACAGAGACACTGAGGGACCATGAGGCCAGAGCCCAAACCCCAGCGTAGAGAGGTTCAGTGAAGGTGGCTCTGAAGGTGTGGATCAGTGGGTCAGAGGAGACTCTGTAGAAGGCCTGATAGTGGGTCCCAGGCAGCACGGAAGCATTTCAGAGATCCTTCTAATGAGAATCTTAACTTCTCCATCTGAAGGCATCGCAACACATCACGTATCCACTGATATGAGTTGGTGGGGAAGCTCGTATCCATCTGAAGAGAACAGAGCGTCTGGCTAACAGAGTGGTGAAGGCCACGACACGGCGTATAGTAAGGGCATATTCTCAGATGGAGGAAGGCCGAACAGTGCAGTCGTAAAACGTGTCCAGCCTCGGGCGAGTCCAGAACATGTGCAGAGGGTCAGCTGCATCGGTTGCAGGCATCACTCCGATCCGGGAACGTGTGAGCCAGCTTAGCATCTGTGGAGCACCCTGCACTGGAGCAGCCATGTCGAGCACAGAGAGGAGAAGTATGGACGAGGTGGAGAACGTCACTCCATTGATCCTTACGAGGCACCATAGGGTCCGGACTCCGGGAACCAATCTGACCACAGAGAACTGAAACCAGGCGCTGTTGATCAGGGTCGAGTGTGAGACATGTATCAATCGGCCATTCGGGGAAATTGGATGAAGTGCCTGATTCGGAAAGACCGGAAGAGATGACTGTTGGGCAGGTTGGATTCGACTGCCAGGGACTCAAAGGATGAAAAGACTGCATCCTCGTGAAGGTCATTAGGCGTTGCGAGACCATTGTTCGAGCCGGGTCTGAAGGCCCGGTCAGAACACGATGGGGAGGATAGGTGATGGTTTGAAATTGGGGCGTGAACCGAAGCTCGATGTAACTCGTGCTGCTTCCTGAAGTGGAGCCAAATGCTTAAGGTGCTAGTAACAATTGGGTTACTCACATGTGTATGGGTCGCTACAGAGAGCTGAGGGCAGATCGTAGAGGGCAAAGGAGCAGAAGACGACAGCTCGATCTGTACCCACGGTAGGCAGGGGTCTGAACGTTTATATTTAGCCCAATAGAGGAGTGTGTTAAGATTAGAGGCCCAGTAATAGTGGCGAAAGTTGGGGAGCGCCAGCTGGAGACACAGCCTTCTCTACGCGCAGGCTTGTTGTTCCAGATGAACGCATTCAGCTGCTTATCAAGAGCAAAGAGATGCATCGATGCGCACTGGGATGTGTTGGAGAAGGTAAAGACACGTTGGCAGGATGACCATCTTTATAAGGTTGATGCGACCCGCAAGAGACAGGGGGAGGGGGGCCCACCTCGACGTATCGGCTTGGCATTGATCGAGTAGAGGCTGAACGTTATGAAGGGGGATAGGGACTGGGGAAGGGCCTCTGCCATTTTATTTACAAAAAATACTTAGTTTAGTTAGTAACCTGATACACGGCCAAATTGATCTAAAATGGACAGTATGGGGGGGGGATAAGGGGTTCGAGATCGTAAGAAGAAGGTCATCAGCATATAGAGACAGTTTATGAACCATGCCATGACGCGTAATGCCCTCAAACCTATCATGGCCCAATCGGGACGGGTGGCGCAGTGGTCTGTGCATCCGATCATCAGATCAAGGGGGGTGCTGGGGAACTCCAGTTCAAAACCCGCTCCCGCCCCACTGCGTCAGGCCGGTGTGTCCTTGGGCAAGACACTTCACCCGGATTTGCTCCTGTGGGTATTTGTCCATTGTCGGTGTGAGGGAGGGGGGGTGGGGTCGGTGTGTAGCAGCAGCAGTCTGCACGCAGGCTTCCTCCAAGTTTACAGAAAAACAAACTGGTGGTGTGACCAATGGCCATTTACAATTATTAATACTATTACTATTATTAGCATATATATATTTATATATATATTTTGGTTGAAACTATGGCTATATTGAACAACAGCGGCGAAAGAGGACACCCCTGGCGAGTACCACGTTGGAGAGAGAAAGGGGGAGATCGAACGCCATTCGTGTGTACAGAGGCAGATGGAGAGGCATGGAGGAGTTTAATCCAGGAAACAAATTGGGAATCGAAACCAAACGTATCAAGACTAGAAAATAGGAAGCCCCACTCAACCCTATCGAAGACCTTCTCTGCGTCAAGTGTCAATATGACTTCGGGGTGTTCGAGGACGGAGAGAACATTATATTGAGCAAAATCCGTGAGATTGCTCTGTAACTGCCTCACGAAGTAGGATCTTTGTCTTTCTTGAGCAGCAAGGAGATAGACGCAGTGGACAACGTTTCTGGCAATCGGCCCGTCTGGAGAGAGTCGTTGTACATCCTCGCCTTATAGGATTCAACTGTAGCCGTCGGGCCCAGGAGACTTCCCACTTTGCATAGACTTTATTGCATCGTGTATCTCCAGGGTGTAGGAAATGACCTGTCCGCGCACAGTGGCCTTAAGAGCCTCCCAAAGAAAACCGCTACTAACGTCGGAAGTGTGATTAATGTCAATGTAGGAAGAAATGTGAGCGGAGAGGTAGTCTCTAAATTCCCTGTCTGACAGCAGGGGACAACGCATTTCCATAATGGAGGGGGGGGCATACCAAGAGGGAAATGAATGTCAACCGAGGTGGGAGAATGATCTGAGATGGCTATCGGATGGTATTCGATGAATTGACTATGAATCAAATTGTTATCGAGTAAAAAGAAATCAATTCGTGACAAAGTGTGGTGCCTGTGCGAGAAGAAGGACAATGCTCTACTCTGCAGGTCAATACATCTCCAGGGGTCTGAGAGTGCTAATCGTGATGCGTTGTGCAGTACTACCTTGGCTCGTGTGAGCGATGACCTGTCGAGACTCACGTCCTGGACCTAACTGGGCTGGCTCCGGCCTGTAGCTGAACTCCTCCAGCGCTACACCCCAGAGCCTTAAGGTCTGCTGACCAGCTGCTGCTGGTAGCGCCTAAGACCAGGCTCAAAACCAGAGGGCACCGA
Organism: Champsocephalus gunnari; assembly: GCA_036324595.1. Classification (NCBI taxonomy): domain Eukaryota; kingdom Metazoa; phylum Chordata; class Actinopteri; order Perciformes; family Channichthyidae; genus Champsocephalus; species Champsocephalus gunnari. Next base: position 1,218,939 of record CM070442.1, read on the forward strand.
GCCTTCAGGGCGGCGGGTCCTAGCCTCTGGAACTCTGCCCTCCACGTGAGGTCGGCCCGGACCCTGGGGGTTTCTAAACCAAACCTCACTTCTTCCCCCTGGCCTTCTAACCACAGCAGAGCACGACTCACGACACTTCCCTGTGTGTGATTTTTATATTTGCTGTTGTCATTTATTGCCTTCTGTTTACATCGGTAGTAAAGTGTTGTTTATTATCTGCATGTGCAGCTCTTTGGCTCGACCGAAGATCGCTTTTAAATGTGCTATAGAAATAACATTTGATTTGATTTTGGACCCAATTCCAGTCCCCAGCCATAATAATACGATGGTTGTCGGCGTTGAGAATTTGAGCAAAGAGGTTCACAAAAAAATACCATCATCCCAATTGGGAGCGCAGATAGAAGCTGTATCACAGGGTGTTCTGGAGCGTGCCCGAAAGTATGACATAACGACCATCAGGATCTGATATCGAATTCAAATCTGACATTCTTGTGAATAATAGTAGCTGCCCCTCTGGCTCACACGCAGGGTATCAGCAGATTGAAGATGAGTTTCCTGCAGCAATATGACGTCTCCGTTCAGAGGTTGCAGCCGTGTCGTTACCTGACCCATCTCAGCAGCGTGGTTCACGCCCTTAGTACTCCAGGAAATCAGGCGCACTCCTCTGCCGGTCGTTCTCATGGCAGACACCATCTAGGAGGTTCCTCAAAGACGAGTTTACCTGCACAAACGCTGTCTTGCATACGCAGGAGAAAGAGAAGAGAGGACGACAAAACCCCACATGGCCATACAGTACCTGTAGCTGAACCCAACATGCACGGCATAATCAAGCACTCTGGCTCAGATCTATGTAATTACACTAACACTCGTCTTCCGGGGACCTAGTCGCTATCTAAACAGTACACCATCCCCATGTTATCCCACACAGAACAAGTGAACAGGAAATTGTCAAATATTATGCAGATAAATCTATGCCAATACCAAACCTCAGAGAACAGAGAAGAGAACACACATACGATTCAGTGCAGTAAGAATCAGCATGAGCAGCCGGTCCAACGAGTAAAGACAATGTTATCCATGCAGACACCCTGAATGAGACATAATAGGAAATACAATAACGTGCAAAAGAAATCCCTGAATGGTAAAGGCACAGGTGGACAGGGAAATAAGCTAGAGCCACAGCTCCACGTCAATGGAGCTGTGGCTCCCTCTAGAGGCAAGAGCGATACCCTGCGGATAACATGTCGTGTGACCTCTCAACAGGCATTCGTAACGGCAAGGAACACACACAGGAAGATATAAGAAGTCTAGCCGTGGAAAAACACACATGTCTGTCTGCGTGTTAAGAACCCATGTGAACCAACAGGTCAAGTTGCTTAGGTAGCCAGTAAGGCTAAACTGGGCTAACGTGACCACACCGCAGCACTCAGGCGGAGGAGGAGGCACGAGAGCCGATACCAGATCGGGTAGCTGCATAAAGTCTCTTCCTGGCCCCGTCCTTCAGTGAGATGTTAAGCCTCGCAGGGGAAAGTAGTGCGGGCCTGAAGCCCCGTTGGTAAAGTTCAGACGTCGCCTCTTGGTATTCGCTGCGCTGCTCCACCGTCAGAAGGATGATCCTCGTAGACTGCAATGGGGGTCCCACGGTACCGCAGCTTGCCTCTCTGAGCTCTGGCCTCACGGATGATCTTATCTTTCTGCTGGAGTCTGTGGAGCCTGATGACCCCGGGTCTCGGTCTCTGACCCGGTCCTGGCTTGTTGGAGAGTGCACGGTGCGCTCTGTCGCACTCAAAACAAACAAACAAACAACAAACATCATATCATTAGACCAAACTGGGTTTATGAAAGGCCGACACTCCTTCTCCAACATCCGTCGCCTTCTCAACATCCTCCTCTCTCCTGCATCCTAGAGACACCAGAGGTGGTGGTCTCATTGGATGCAGAGAAAGCGTTCGACAGGGTGGAGTGGGCAGGGGCCCTCTAGGTCCTCTGTGAGGGCCTAAGATATTCAAAATTTTTTTTTAAAACATTAAAAAAATAAATAAAAATTGTCGTTACATGTTTCATTAGTCTTACCAAAATAACTTAATTTAATTGTATTTAAAATAATATTTCCAAAGAAATAAATCCTTCGAATCTGCCTGTTCAGTTTCTGTTGGAAGGTGAAGGGTTAAATGCCGTCTCTGCGAGTTCTGTGAAGACGGGAGAGCTTGGTCCCTCTCTACTTTCACAGAGGGCCGCTACAGTAACTCAGCGAGAGAGTAATGTCACATGACAGCACGATGGACCAATCATATCTTCCCTCTAAATGGGCGGGCTTTATTTTCGTGGACTTTATGACAGGTTCCGCCCTGTGAGGTCTATGCAAGGGGTGCAGTGACGCGTCCTAAAACCCGGAAGTAAGCTTCTGGTTCCCTCGACAGAAAGCAACGGGATTCCTCCAGAGGGTTTAGGAAAATAGCTGGAAATAATGTCTGTGAACGAACCTGTTAGGTAAATGCACGTTCTGTTCAGCCGGATAATATCCACATGTCTATCCTACTTTTTTTTAATTCATAAATCTAATCGATATATTTATGATCGATAGATATATGATTTGCATACATTCGTTCATGATGGCTCACTTCAGTGATGACATCGTTGCGAAATTATTAACCGAGTAATTTTCAAGATTGAGTTCCAATGATAAACTGGAGGGCAGAGGATCAGCTGAATGACCCGCCATCAAGTGCTTCGTCCAGAAGGACCGGAGGATGGACTTTGTGTTTCAGTGATCGATCATCAAAGGTAGGCCTAAGTCATTCTCAATGTGGGTTGCCGTGCCGACTTCATTCATTTGTAATTGCTACTTGGCTGTGGGCGCCCTGTCATGATAGGTGTTTATATACATGTGTGGTAGAGGGTCGCTGTCATTGATGCGTTTTGCACCCCGGGCCACTGTTTTGATATTCCGCTGAAGTCTACGCTGAGACGTAATATCTCTTCTTTTGTTTCGAGGGAAGGGGGGGGGTTCAGAGGGCCTAGGTATAACAGTCACAGCTCGCCACTGGGAGTGGGGCTTTCTATTTGAGGTCCTTAAGAGGTTCAGCCTCGGATTCACATTTGTGTCGTGGATAGCATTGTCATACTCTTCACCCAAGGCTTCAGTGAGTACTAACGGGATACGTTCTCAATATTTTACACGAGGTAGAGGTACTCGCCAGGGTTGCCCTCTAAGCCCGTTACTATTCGCCATGGCGATCGAACCCCTATCAATCGCGCTTAAATCGTCCAGCTTTACAGAAGGAATCACCAGATATGGCTCTGAACACATACTCTCGTTATACGCTGACGGTTTACTATTGTTCATTTCTAACCCTATATCTACCGTTCCTCAGATAATAGATATTAACCCGATTCGAACCTTCTCAGGGTACGAGCTAAACCTTTCCAAGAGTGAGTGCTTCCCCGTAAACGACCTGGCCCTTCAGATCCCGATAGACTTCACCTTCAAGATGTCTGGAGTAATCTTAAGTATTTAGGCGTGAATATAAGTGGAGAACTCTCAGACCTTCACAAAGATAACGTCCCACCGCTAATTGACAAGCTCAAATACGATTTGGAAAGGTGGAATAATTGACATTTAACTATCGCTGGGAGGGTAGACGGTATCAACATGAACGTCCTCCCTCGCTTTCTGTACCTCTTTCAATGTCTGCCAGTCTTCCTACCCAAATCACTTTTTCGTAAAATAGACACTCATCTCCTCTTTTTTGTGGCAAGGGAAGACTCCGAGAATTAGGAAAGAGCTTCTACTAAGGCATAGATCTACAGGAGGATTAGCGCTTCCAAATATAAGACGCTGCTATTGGGCAGCCAGTATCCACAAAGTCATTCTAACCAGCATGCAGTTGGTGTGAGCTTGAAGCCGAATCCTGTCCTGACACCTCACTCTTGGCTTCGCTCACATCGACATTACGCAGCCGGCCGACTCAACATTCGAATAACCCGATTGTTGTTTCCAGCCTAAGAATTTGGTCCCAATTCAGAAAGGCTCGTGCACTCTGTGGCTCCTCTGGACCAGGGGGGTCAAACTCAATTTCAATGCGGGCCACATTCACATTATGGCTGCACTCAAAGGGCCGGTTGTTTAAGACTATATAAAAATACATATATAAATATTTAATATATATAAAATAATGTATTATATTACATCATTGCCTCTGCTTTGGATTATCATCGGATAGGGTAAAAACTTCATAATTAACTACGTCTGAAAGCAGAAGTCTGGGGCAAGTCTCTTCAGTGAGAATGTCCCGAAATGATTTTAAAAGATTTCCAGATTCTGGAGAAAAAGTCACAAAAAAAGTTACATTTAAAAAAAGAAAAGTCAAATTCTGAGAAAAAACTCAAATTTGAGATGCATTGTGGGACATGTAGTTTATGGGCAACGTGCTTCTGTAAAGTAGCATGTAACCGCATAATAAACATATCATATTCTTTGCAAGCTCTTGTGGGGCCACATGAAATGAAGTCGCGGGCCGGATTTGGCCCCCGGGCCTTGAGTTTGACCCCCCTGCTCTATACATAGTCCCATTCGCAACAACCATCTCTGCCCCCCCCCTCACACTGATGGGCCTTCTCTATGTGGCAGGTCTCATCAGAGGAAGGGACCTTTCGGTAGCTTTAGCCAACTCTCTGACTCACGTAGCCTCCCAGACTCTCATCTATTTCGTTACTTCCAGGTCCGAAACTGGGTCAAACTAAAGAACCCTTCCTTCCCCAATATCCCTCCGGACTCAATCATTGACTCAATTCTGGACTCTAACAACCGAAAAAGGTTTGATTTCAAGAATTTACAATTCCGTCTCCCGTCTCCCAGAAACATCGCTTGGTAAAATCAAACAACATTGGGAAGAGGAACTAGTCCAAGCCATAGATGATGAGGTCTGGGATGGCGCGTTAGCGAGAGTGAACAATAGTACGTCCTGTGCCAGGCTCAATCTTATACAACTAAAAGTTGTCACCGTATCCATTACACCAACTCTAAACTCTCCAAAATATACCCGAATGTCACGGACACCTGTAACAGATGCCACACGTCACCAAACTGACTCATATGTTTAGCCAAAATAAAGCCTTTTTTAAATAGTGACCTCTTTGAAACGGTGATCCATGCCTTCGTCACCTCCCGCTTGGATTATTGTAATGCTCTATATATGGGGATACGTGCATCCTCCCTCGCTCGCCTGCAGATGGTGCAACATGCAGCAGCACGGCTCCTAACTGGCACACGCAAACACGAGCACATTTCCCCCATTTTATCTTCGCTCCACCGGCTGCCCGTTCATTCGAGGATTCATTTTAAAACTCTTTTATTTACTTTTAAAGCCCTCAATGGCCCCACCGTACCTCTCTGACACGCCCACTCGCACTCTCAGGTCAGCTGATCAGTCGCTCCTGAGGGTGCCAAAAACAAAGTCTAAGCCAGAGGGGCCGTGCTTTCTCTGCTGCCGCCCCTAACCTGTGGAGCGACCTGCCCTCGCTCATCAGACGGGCTCCCACACCGTCTGCTTTTAGATCCCGTCCTAAAACCCGCCTCTTCTCCTCGGCACTCAGACACAAGTCGAGTATTGCTTTTATTATATGGCTGTTATTGATTTTGTAATTATTACGTTTATTCTGGTTTGTTTTGTGTTTGCATCTTGTATTTATATTATGTTGTGTGAGCTTATCTCTCTGTACAGCACTTTGGTCTGAAGGTTTTTAGAGTGCTATATAAATAAAGTTGGATTGGATTGGTCTTGTCCTCGCCTACAAGGATACTGGACAAGCATTTTCCAACACCTCGCTGAGGCCTTGGACGTGGTTTTGACACCATGTGCAGAAACTGCCATGTTTGGAGTACTACCTGGCCACCGAATGTTGCAGAGGAAAACTAAAGCCAGTATAGCCTTTGCATCGATCTTAGCACGTAGAAGAATACTCCGAGAAAGGAAATCTTCTATATCACCAAATCATCTCTATGGCTTAAAGGTCTAATGTTGTACCGGAACCTGGAGAAGATTAAATATAACCTGAGGGGCTCCTCAGAACTATTTGAATCTGTGTGGGCTCTGAGAGCCCGCGCAGCTGAACTGAAGACACCCCGTGAAGGAGAAACGGGGAACTACCAATGTATGTGTAGGTTTTGTCTCTTTTTATCTGTTTTTACATTTTATTTATTATGTTCTGACTTTGTATACATGTATACGTGCATGTGTACATGTGTGTGGGTATGTACACACATGTATGTGTATGTGTATATGTGGGTATACATATGTGAGTATATGGGTACATGTATTACTGTTACTATTCTTTATTCCCTTATCTATACATTTTCTTTTAATATTATCTTCTCCATTACTTGACTTGTACCTATACAGGTATCTATCTAGTTAGTTAGTTAATGACCTGCTCGGACCGGGAGGGGGGGAAGAAACATATTGACTGTATGCATGTAACCACCTGATGAAAGAAAGAGGGATGAACTCTTATTATCCAGACGCTGCACTAATTCAGAAAATGCTTCTGCATTCTGTGTTGCGTCTTCTTCAAGTGCTCGTTCGTCGTTGTAGTTTATCGCTGGCTCTTCCAGGATAACTTCACTGAGGCCGCACAGTTCCATGTGCGCCAAAAACCTCGTCTCCCTTAAGTCAAAGTTTTCCTCGTCACGTCGAATAACAACTTAAAGCACCGTTGGCCTCCCTGACTGGGCCCAGAACCTGCTGCGTGAGCCGTTATGTTCAGCAGAAGTCTGCACGTTTGCAGTCAGTGAGAAGTAGCTTGGAAGTATGCTAACGGCCAGAAGAAACACACGACACACCGCTCAGAGTTTGGCCTGGAGTACGGGCCGTTTATGATGTCATACATGAACTGAAACATGACTTTGTTATTATACAAATATGCTCAACACATACAGCAGCAGCTCCCCGTAGATTACTGAGCATTCGAGCACTTCCTGTTCCCTTGTATTGAAGCAGGGACAGACCGGGACTGACAAACGGCCCTGGACTCTGACCCAGCCCAACCCACAACCATGACGACTCGCACGATTGGCTGGTTTCAAATGTGTTATAACCCCTGTCAATAACACCCAATTCTTCAGCCAGAATCAGCCACTCATAGTGAATAAACCAGTCTGTATGGATCCATGACTGAATGTGGGGTTTCTTACAGTATGTGTTGCCTGAAGCTGCTTTATAGTGTGAAAAACTCCTTCACTTCAAAGTCAGAAACGATGATGAACCTGCAGCCTCTGAGAAGTGTCACAGCCAGCCAGGGGCGGACTAGCCATCGGGAATACCGGGAGTTTCTGTGGTGCTGTGTGTGGGCCGGAGGGCCAAAAGAAAAAAAATTCTCTTTTTTTTTGCCTAAATCCTACCGGCCCACATTTGTAAGTGTTCCGGCCCAGTGGGGCGTGGCCAGGGTTGGGTTGTAACGGAATACATGTAACGGCGTTACGTAATCAGAATACAAAAATCAAGTAACTGTATTCAGCTCGCGTTACATTTGAACAACGAGTAATCTGATTACAGTTACTTTCGTAAACCTGAAGTGAAAACATTTTGGATTACTTATTGGAATTATTGGTGGAAAGGTTTCCTCTCAACATGTAATATTCATTACTAAAGGTACAGCCTTGTCTGGTTTCTTGCTCAAGGGCACCACGGCAGGGCAGGAGGTGAACTGGGACCTCTCCAAGTAGAAGTCCACACTCCAAATAGGTCTGGTCGGGGACTTGAACCGGCGACCCGACGGCTCACAGTCCAAGCCCCGACTGACTGCCATAGATTTAGTCCCTAACTCTGCTCTCAAAATGGACCAGATTGATGCATTTCACTTCAACATTTAAAAAAAAATCTTCCCGGGGGAGCATGCCCCCGGACCCCCCTTAGAGGAGGTGAGGTCCACCACCTGCCCACACCCCCTGTTAAATTGTCTCACCCACATTGAGGATGCTTCGTACGTCGCCCATGTTTTATTCCATGTGTCAAGTCAGGCAAATTGGGTCCAGATGTTATTGCATCAACGATCTGTTAACATTAAAATCACTAAATATATGCCGTAACTATTTTGCTCGAGGCAACTCAAGGGCTGCTCAGGTGATGTGATTACGATATGAATAATTGTCCAAAATAACATTAAAGGCATAGGGTTTTTTGTTAAGTAACATACTTTCGTCGCCGGCCGGCCGATACATGCCGCGCATTAAGTGGGCCTGTCTGTCAATTAATCCCCGGGCCACTTTCCCCCCCCAGTCCGTCCCTGCAGCCAGCCAATGTGAACCTTCATCAGACCTGCTGAAACCACAGCTGCTGCTGCAGTCCAAAACTCTACACATCAGATGTTCGGTTATTACTTCATATTCTGCTTTTACGATGGAGGACACGTCAGGTCAACAAGGCGCATCATAGCGTGTATAGCCACCTTTGGTTTATTGGTCACGTGGCTGTGATGTCTCTGAAGAATATATCCTGTTATGCAAGAGGTGCCAATCCTCCCATTCTACATCTGACCTTCTTCCAGAACAACAGCAGGTATGAGTGCGTCTTCTGATATTAAGATTTTGTTTGGTGAATTTAAATGTTCAATGTTTAACAGAATACAATAAGGCAAATATAATAATTAGTAAAACCCAGGGGCGGACCGGCCACTCTGTGAGTTCTGTAGAATCACAGCATGCCGGCAGTCCACCAGGTGGCCGACAGGCGGCCCTCATACAATTATAATTATGTTGTTTTACTTTAAACGTTTAAGTTTTACAATGAGAGGCGACAGAGCTGCGCAAACCGTTTGGTTCTCACTCAACGAGTAAAGATATATGTGATAGCATTATGAGTTCAGATTAAGGCAATGGGACCTTTCTATATAGTCTATGGTTGGGACATGGCTGCTGCAGACTCATGCGTGCTGCTGGAGCGTGTGGAACCTAACTCTGTTTTCAGAGGAAAAACTATACTTACAGTTCCCATCAGCGGCCTTCCACAAGCTGCGTGCTCTACATTTCCACTGTTGTCAGTTTGCATCCGTCGATAGGCACTGCGTCTGTGCCCAGGGGCCACTGGGACTGAACCACGGCCCTGGACTCTGACCCAGCCCACTGGGACTGAACCACGGCCTGGACTCTGACCCAGCCCACTGGGACTGAACCACGGCCTGGACTCTGACCCAGCCCACTGGGACTGAACCACGGCCCTGGACTCTGACCCAGCCCACTGGGACTGAACCACGGCCTGGACTCTGACCCAGCCCACTGGGACTGAACCACGGCCTGGACTCTGACCCAGCCCACTGGGACTGAACCACGGCCTGGACTCTGACCCAGCCCACTGGGACTGAACCACGGCGCTGGACTCTGACCCAGCCCACTGGGACTGAACCACGGCGCTGGACTCTGACCCAGCCCACTGGGACTGAACCACGGCCTGGACTCTGACCCAGCCTACTGGGACTGAACCACGGCGCTGGACTCTGACCCAGCCCCACCCACAACCATGAGGACGTGCACATGAATGCACGCTCAGGGTGGTGACTGGTTTTCAAAGAGGCTATGATGCGCCTTGTTGATCTTGTTGAGAGCTTCATAGTATGTTAAATACTTAAAACAAAAGTTAGTTATAATCAAATATAATCAATTATATTCTTGTTTAACTCAGAATAAAAAGGTTTCATCTGTTGCGTTTTCTATATTTGCAGTAAAAAAACAAAGTGATTTGTTACATATACATGATTAGACTCTACCTGGAAGACGTTGTTAGAACGTACAGGATACATATACATGATTAGACTCTACCTGGAAGACGTTGTTAGAACGTACAGGATACATATACATGATTAGACTCTACCTGGAAGACGTTGTTAGAACGTACAGGATACATATACATGATTCTACCTGGAAGACGTTGTTAGACTTTCCTGAAGTACTCCACTAGCCCCCCCCCTCCCTCTGTCGACTTTCCTGATGTACTCCACTAGCTCTGTCGACTTTCCTGAAGTACTCCACTAGCCTCTGTCGACTTTCCTGAAGTACTCCACTAGCCTCTGTCGACTTTCCTGATGTACTCCACTAGCTCTGTCGACTTTCCTGAAGTACTCCACTAGCCCCCCCCCCTCTGTCGACTTTCCTGAAGTACTCCACTAGCCCCCCCCCCTCTGTCGACTTTCCTGAAGTACTCCACTAGCCCCCCCCCCTCTGTCGACTTTCCTGAAGTACTCCACTAGCCCCCCCCCCTCTGTCGACTCTCCTGAAGTACTCCACTAGCTCTGTCGACTTTCCTGAAGTACTCCACTAGCCCCCCCCCCTCTGTCGACTTTCCTGAAGTACTCCACTAGCCCCCCCCCCTCTGTCGACTTTCCTGAAGTACTCCACTAGCCCCCCCCCCTCTGTCGACTTTCCTGAAGTACTCCACTAGCCCCCCCCCCTCTGTCGACTCTCCTGAAGTACTCCACTAGCTGTCGACTTACCTGAAGTACTCCACTAGCCCCCCCCCCTCTGTCGACTTTCCTGAAGTACTCCACTAGCCCCCCCCCCTCTGTCGACTCTCCTGAAGTACTCCACTAGCCCCCCCCCCTCTGTCGACTTTCCTGAAGTACTCCACTAGCTGTCGACTCTCCTGAAGTACTCCACTAGCCCCCCCCCCTCTGTCGACTTTCCTGAAGTACTCCACTAGCCCCCCCCCCTCTGTCGACTTTCCTGAAGTACTCCACTAGCCCCCCCCCCTCTGTCGACTTTCCTGAAGTACTCCACTAGCTCTGTCGACTTTCCTGAAGTACTCCACTAGCCCCCCCCCCTCTGTCGACTTTCCTGAAGTACTCCACTAGCTCTGTCGACTTTCCTGAAGTACTCCACTAGCCCCCCCCCCTCTGTCGACTTTCCTGAAGTACTCCACTAGCCCCCCCCCCTCTGTCGACTTTCCTGAAGTACTCCACTAGCCCCCCCCCCTCTGTCGACTTTCCTGAAGTACTCCACTAGCTCTGTCGACTTTCCTGAAGTACTCCACTAGCTCTGTCGACTTTCCTGAAGTACTCCACTAGCCTCTGTCGACTTTCCTGAAGTACTCCACTAGCCCCCCCCCCTCTGTCGACTTTCCTGAAGTACTCCACTAGCCCCCCCCCCTCTGTCGACTTTCCTGAAGTACTCCACTAGCCTCTGTCGACTTTCCTGAAGTACTCCACTAGCTCTGTCGACTTTCCTGAAGTACTCCACTAGCTCTGTCGACTTTCCTGAAGTACTCCACTAGCCCCCCCCCCTCTGTCGACTTTCCTGAAGTACTCCACTAGCCCCCCCCCCTCTGTCGACTTTCCTGAAGTACTCCACTAGCCCCCCCCCCTCTGTCGACTTTCCTGAAGTACTCCACTAGCTCTGTCGACTTTCCTGAAGTACTCCACTAGCCCCCCCCCCTCTGTCGACTTTCCTGAAGTACTCCACTAGCCCCCCCCCCTCTGTCGACTTTCCTGAAGTACTCCACTAGCTCTGTCGACTTTCCTGAAGTACTCCACTAGCCCCCCCCCCTCCCTCGCCCCCCCCTTCCCTCCTGAAGTACTCCACTAGCCCCCCCCCCTCTGTCGACTTTCCTGAAGTACTCCACTAGCTCTGTCGACTTTCCTGAAGTACTCCACTAGCTCTGTCGACTTTCCTGAAGTACTCCACTAGCTGTCGACTTTCCTGAAGTACTCCACTAGCTCTGTCGACTTTCCTGAAGTACTCCACTAGCTCTGTCGACTTTCCTGAAGTACTCCACTAGCCTCTGTCGACTTTCCTGAAGTACTCCACTAGCCCCCCCCCTCTGTCGACTTTCCTGAAGTACTCCACTAGCCCCCCCCCCTCTGTCGACTTTCCTGAAGTACTCCACTAGCCTCTGTCGACTTTCCTGAAGTACTCCACTAGCTCTGTCGACTTTCCTGAAGTACTCCACTAGCTCTGTCGACTTTCCTGAAGTACTCCACTAGCCTCTGTCGACTTTCCTGAAGTACTCCACTAGCCTCTGTCGACTTTCCTGAAGTACTCCACTAGCCCCTCTGTCGACTTTCCTGAAGTACTCCACTAGCTCTGTCGACTTTCCTGAAGTACTCCACTAGCCTCTGTCGACTTTCCTGAAGTACTCCACTAGCTCTGTCGACTTTCCTGAAGTACTCCACTAGCTGTCGACTTTCCTGAAGTACTCCACTAGCCCCCCCCCCTCTGTCGACTTTCCTGAAGTACTCCACTAGCCTCTGTCGACTTTCCTGAAGTACTCCACTAGCCCCTCTGTCGACTTTCCTGAAGTACTCCACTAGCCCCCCCCCTCTGTCGACTTTCCTGAAGTACTCCACTAGCCCCCCCCCCTCTGTCGACTTTCCTGAAGTACTCCACTAGCTCTGTCGACTTTCCTGAAGTACTCCACTAGCCCCCCCCCCTCTGTCGACTTTCCTGAAGTACTCCACTAGCCCCCCCCCCTCTGTCGACTTTCCTGAAGTACTCCACTAGCTCTGTCGACTTTCCTGAAGTACTCCACTAGCCCCCCCCCCTCTGTCGACTTTCCTGAAGTACTCCACTAGCCCCCCCCCCTCTGTCGACTTTCCTGAAGTACTCCACTAGCCCCCCCCCCTCTGTCGACTTTCCTGAAGTACTCCACTAGCCCCCCCCCCTCTGTCGACTTTCCTGAAGTACTCCACTAGCCCCCCCCCCTCTGTCGACTTTCCTGAAGTACTCCACTAGCCCCCCCCCCTCTGTCGACTTTCCTGAAGTACTCCACTAGCTCTGTCGACTTTCCTGAAGTACTCCACTAGCCCCCCCCCCTCCACTAGCTCCTGAAGTACTCCACTAGCCCCCCCCCCTCTGTCGACTTTCCTGAAGTACTCCACTAGCTCTCTCTGTCGACTTTCCTGAAGTACTCCACTAGCCCCCCCCCCTCTCTGTCGACTTTCCTGAAGTACTCCACTAGCCCCCCCCCCTCTGTCGACTTTCCTGAAGTACTCCTCTAGCCTCTCTGTCGACTTTCCTGAAGTACTCCACTAGCTCTCTCTGTCGACTTTCCTGAAGTACTCCACTAGCCCCCCCCCCTCTCTGTCGACTTTCCTGAAGTACTCCACTAGCCCCCCCCCCTCTCTGTCGACTTTCCTGAAGTACTCCACTAGCCCCCCCCCCTCTCTGTCGACTTTCCTGAAGTACTCCCTCTGAATTCATTACGCGTTGATAGAAATCAACGCGTAATGAATTCAGACCCCACGGTTTGATGATTGATAGGTGTGTGGGTTGTCTTTCATTTTGACATGCAGACATTTTTTATAATAAACATACATTCTATGTTAAATGGATTTATCCGCCTTCTTTCATTTATCTTTCCATTCCCAACAATATACATAAATAAATGGCATATTTTGGACATAGTTCGAATGGTGATTAATCTGATTAATTAATTTTTAAGCTGTGATTAATCTGATTAAAAATTGTAATCGTTTGACAGCCCTAGTTATAACACATTTGAAACCAGCCAATCGTGCGAGTCGTCATGGTTGTGGGTGGGGCTGGGTCAACCCAAAAGCACCTTGAATGGCCTTGTGCTGAAAGGGGCAATATAAATAAACTTGCCTAGCCTTGGGTCAGAGTCCAGGGCCGTTTTTCAGTCCCAGTCTGTCCCTGCTTCCATACAAGGGAACAGGAAGTGCTCAAATGCTGAGTAATTTACGGGGGGAGCTGCTGCTGTATGCAGGGCCGTTTCAAGCTTTTTGGGGGCCCTATGGAATATGCTGTTTGGGTGCCCTTTGTTCTTACAGTTGTTTAACTACAATGGGGGGATCCCGAAGCCTTTGAGATGACCTGTGGAGATGTATCAATCTACTTTAACCTGTTAAGCCCCATCCCCCCAACATTCCCCTTCGATTCTATTGGCTCTAACGGTTCAAAAGAGATGCCAATCATCAAAATTGACCAATGGGTTCTAGAGAAACGGCAAATATGCCCATTTCCACCCAAATGACCCCAGAGGTGGGTTTCGTGCTAAATCTCTCTACAAAGGTCAAATGTCACTTGTTGTGCATCAATCTTGATACAAGGTACTTATATGTTATAGTTTGGATTCCTAAAGCTTTTAGTCTAATATCCCATCATTCAAGGGTGGTTTTCACTATAAGTCATGCTTTATTTTTGGACGGACACTAACCTATTGTTATTGGAGGAATTCTTCTTATTATTTTTCTGCTGGCGTTTCCTCTTTTTGAGGTCTTTAGGACGCTTCAAAAGTTGTATAATTTTGCACGGACGCCAGGACCTGTGAAAAATTCAATATTCTGGAGTCAATGGGTTCAAATTATTCAACCTGCTTGCTAGCGCCACCTATGAAAATCCCATTTCGGAAACATTTACAAACTCGCTCCGTAACTCAGAATAACCTGAAATTTTGCAAACTTATCCGTCTCGACCATAGACTGTATATATAAACGGACGTAGTGTCCGTGACGTCACCCATAGCATTCTGCAGAGTTGCCGTGAAGCCCTTAGTGGGCGGAGTCGGCCACTAACGGCTCGACTGTGACGTCAGAGTCTAATCCCGCCTGCTCCAAATAAGGACAAAGAGGCGGAGCCGAGGCGGGACCTGCTGCCGCCGAACTGGAAGTAAACAGAGCTAGCTCAGGCTAAGAAGCTAAGCTAACATGAAATACATGCATACCCAGTTACTGCTAACAGTGTCGTTCCCCTATATAAACGTTTCATTCATCAAATGAGACAATCTGCAAGAGAATTAGCTATATTTTGTTATTCTTAATGCTCGTCATTCACACGTTGAGAAAAGACGGACTCCACCGCCCGGACCTAACGGAGCCGCAGTGGGCTAGCTCCGGGACGCCGGCTGGAGCTAGCCCCCTGCGGCTCCGTTAGCTCCGGCGGCCACCACTGGGATAATCGGGTCCCCTATTAACATTTGCTCCCGTTTAGCATGATGGGCGTCATCGCCATAGACTATTAAAGTCTTACCCGAGGCTGAATCATAAACTAAAATGTATATGTATGCATACAGGGTTACGTCCTTAGCTGGCTAATAAGTAACAAGCTAAGCTACCAAGCACACAAACACCTGCGAACGGGGTTAACATGTATAATATTATCATTTTAGACTTCTCGGAAGTTCTGTGAGTACATTCAAGCGCAAAGCACGACATTTTAATTGTCTGGTATTTGTAACAATATTCCCTAAAAGGCGCAATCACCACGAACACGGCTAACGCTAAAGGGTCAAGTACAGTACTATGACTAACTAACGTTGTAGCCTCTATGGTTGTAGCCTAGCAGAGTGGACACGTTGCTGTTAGCTGACAGTGAGGCATGTACGTGTCCATCAACGTGACCACGCCCTAGTTTATGCAAAAGCTTTAAGGCTTAATATTAATTAAACAGATGAGTTGAGAAAAAATTCACCCCCCACACAGTAGTCATGAAGGGGGAATCTAACTATACAGAGAATATGTTTTTTTGAACCACGATGTAAACATGTTTATTTCTGCTGTAAAGTTGGGCATTTTAACATGGGGGTCTATGGAAATTGCTCCCTTCTGCAGCCTCCTCCTACTGGCCGCTAAAGGAACTGCAGTGTGTGGCACTTCCGTATTGGCGTCCCGGCTCTTCCCCAGAGTTTTCCGCTTGGTCTCGACCTGCTCTACAAATTATCCTCTTGGACTGTTAAGCTCCGCCTACTTTAAATTAGCATAATGTTCAAAACAGTGAAATATTCACTTAAATTTCAATTTTTGTTTTTTTGCCACCAAACTTCGTATACAGCATCGGTGGAGGGTCACCCACATTACCCTAGAAAATGTGCATGTTCAGACGATAGATATTGCCGCCATTAATCAAAACGTACTCGCAAAAAGGCAGGGCTTAGAAAGAAATGCTCATAACTCATCAACAATGTATCCAAACATTACAGATTTTGGTGGACAGGTTCAGTCTGTCTTGGGGAATAGGCACACCAAATAATTTTCATTTTGGACTATAGGGGGCGCCAAAAACACCACCAATTTATAACTCAAGAACGGATGGACGAATGTTTTAAAACATTTTTTACACATACTTTGGGGGTGACTCCGAACTGAGATTAAAGTGTCGCAACAAATGCAGAATGTGGGCGTGGCCTATATTTTTTTTAAAATTGCAATAGCATAAAATGAGCTCGGATGCAAAACTTGGGACACACGTCACAGCCCACGACCTTTTCGAGAATGTAAAAAAAAAGTAATTTTTCAAAAAAACTGCTCACTAGCACCCCCTATTGTGCGGTAGTCACATATAGTTTCTCAGAACTTCACAAATGTTGGCACAGACATTCCTCATAGAATTGTGGACATATTTGTATTTGTCTTCCAATAGCCCCGCCCCCGACAAAGTCAGCCATTTTGAAAAATGTGCGTTTTTCATGCATTTTAAACACATTCTGGCAAACTCCTCCTTGGGGAATAATCGGAAAAATTCCAATCCAGGACACGTTCAGCCCCTATCCAATATGATGCTAAATTGCAAAGACATTTTTTGATGGCTCAATCGTGGAGGTCGTAAGCTAACAGCGAATACACCATTTTTGACGATTTACATGTCGCAAATTACTCCAAACTACTCGGATATAGTTTTCACTATATTCACGAAACGCTGTATACAAATTTCTCTTTTAAGGACATTTCCGCAAACTTCTCCGAGGGGAATTATCAGAAAGATTCCAATCCAGGACAAGTTCAGCCCATATCCAATGTGATGCTAAATTGCGAAGAAATAGTCGATCGCTCAAACGATGAGCTCGTAAGCAAACGGACAATTTTCCATTTTTGACGATTTACATGCCACAAATTACTCCAAATTACTCCAAACTACTCGCATATAGGTTTTCCAATATTCACGAAACGCGGTATACACATTGCTCTTATGAATCTGGACATATTTCAAATTGCCTTCCATTAGCCCCGCCCCCCAAAAACTCGGCAATTTTCAAATATGTGCGTTTTTCGTGCATTTTAAGCACATTTTTGCAATCTACTCCTAGGGAAATGTTCGGAAAAATTCCAATCCAGGCCAAGTTAAGTGCATATCCAATGTCATGCTACATTGAGAAGGAATAGTCCTTCGCTCAAACGGGGAGCTCGTAGGCTAACGGAGAATGTACCATTTTTGACCATTTATATGTCAGATAACCTACTGACACCTGGCTGACTGCCTGCCACATCAACTCTCACACGCACGCACACAAGAATGCGCGCGCACGCACACACACACACACACACACACACACACACACACACCACACACACACACACAAAACCACACCTACACATTGTACAACAAACACAAACAAAAAATATGGCCGAACTTCGTTTTATTCTGGGTGGAAAATGCCTATTTAAAGTTAGTTTGGCTTTAAAATGCGTTTTGATGTCATTTGATGCGAGAAATATGAGTTGTTATTTCAGATTATCTGTGCAGTGGATGTACATGATCTTTAGTTTGCTAGTTATTACGAAGATTACTTCAGGAAATCGCGACGTTTTCATTGTTACCAAGGTGGTTGCTAGGGACGCTGCTATCGATATTATTTCTGTTATGTTGTGTAACTGTTTAATGGTGTTATCTTTATTGCTACCCCCCTTCCCCGTCAATGTATAGTGTTGGTCCACAGCGCAAACGTATTAGTTTAACAACATTTGCATCTAAAGATACGTTATTTTCCCCTGTGCAATTCCAGTCTCACATCTCAGAGCACATCGTCACTAACAGCCTTTTTGAAGTGAGCATTGAACGCATTAGCCATACCATCTGAAACTGAAATAAAAGAATCCCTCACCTTCAGTTTCTGTGGGAAACTAGAAACCTTCTTCTTCTTCTGAAGTGATTTAATTGTTTTCCAGAACTTAGAATGGTCATTAAAACAATCAGTGGTTAAGCTCAGATAGTAATCAGTAATCGCAAGCAATAGGGCAATGGTCGCTGATATCATCAGGAAGAACACCAACAGACACGTACTTATGAGCTGCATCTGTTAGAACGGCATCTATAAGCGTATCGTTATTGGGTTTGGCTGGGTTTATTCTAGTGGGACCATCAATAAGCTGAGTTAAGTTCAAAGAATCGCAAACCTGCTTAAGCTGTGAAGATTTATCACTCAACCAGTCCCAATTTAAATCACCCAATAATATGATTTCAGAAGAAAACGTTGACAACAATTCAGTAGGGCTAGTAGTTGCATCCATGATGGCCGATGGAGGCCTATAACAGCAACAACAGTGAGAGGAGCGTTTGCTATCGTTAGTTGGACTGCTAGGAACTCAAAGTGCCTTGGAGTTGAGATTGAGTGAAGGACTGAGCACTAGGTTCTCAGCAGATTGCAACGCCACCAGCTCTGCCCTTACGATCCGCTCTGAATACATGATATCCATCAATGTGAATAACGGAGTCAGTGACAGACGCTTCTAACCAGGTTTCAGAAACTACAACAACATCCGGCTTAGCAACTAAAAACCAGGTCTTGAAAACATCTAATGTGGGCACTGGCTTCTAGCATTAACGTGCAGAAACCCCAATCCTTGCCTTCAGCTAAACTCACTCGGAGAAGGAAGCAGAGAAGCACTCGGGACCAGGGTTCATGTTAACGTTACCAGAGTACAAGCAGTAACGATATTAACAGTCTGGAAGATGATTTTTTCACATGGGCTCTGGACGCGTCGCTCCTCAGGGGGCGGGGCTGCTCTGGACGCGTCGCTCCTCAGGGGGCGGGGCTGCTCTGGACGCGTCGCTCCTCAGGGGGCGGGGCTGCTCTGGACGCGTCGCTCCTCAGGGGGCGGGGCTGCTCCGATCTTTCGATATTAGCGAGTCCAGAGTCAAAAGGGCGGAGAGCGCATTTCGTGCCATGAAACGTCAGCTTTTGGTGAAAACTATCCGATGGAGTCAACGCTCCAGAGGTTCCACCGTCCGAATGTCCGAAGTGAACAGAGACATCGCTGGGAGGCAAGCCGTCAGTTTTGCCGACGTGCGGGCTGACAGTTAATCCCAGAAGAAGAGCGAACACAAGGGAAGCTTTAGGCGACATTGTGTCTTAACACGCCAATTCAGGATCAGCAGCTCGGGGGGATCGGCAGCTCGGGGGGATCGGCAGCTCGGGGGGATCGGCAGCTCGGGGGGATCGGCAGCTCGGGTGGATCGGCAGCTCGGGTGGATCGGCAGCTCGGGTGGATCGGCAGCTCGGGGGGATCGGCCCCCGACAGCACGGCAGGAAAGACAGCAATCCAGAGTCCGAAATAGCGACCGCTCAGGCAGAGAGCAAACAATCCGGTCGCAGCGAGGCACCGGCACAGAACAGCCCAAACACTTAAGCTTTTAAAACGTTTTTAAAACGCAGCAGACCAATTTAAAAACGGGCCTAAAAAGCTAAATAAAAATGATAAAATGTCAGTCTGCACAAGAAGAACGAGACAAACACTAAGAGAGACAGAAACAAATCAACGTGCTGCCATCTTGGAACTCACACCTGGGAGCATAATAGTTCCTACTTTCATCACGCGAGCTACGCATTTAGCGATAGATAGCTAGATAGTTAACAATCACTAGCTAGCTTGATAGATAGGAAGCCAACACACTGTAAGCTAGCTGACTAGTGTTATGTACTGAGACACAGGACACAGGACACAGGACACAGGACACAGGACACAGGACACAGGACACAGGACACAGGATGCAGGACACAGGACACAGGACACAGGACGTAGGACACAGGACACAGGACACAGGACACAGGACACACGACACAGGACACACGACACAGGACACAGGACACAGGACACAGGACACAGGACACAGGACACAGGACACAGGACACAGGACACAGGACACAGGACACAGGACCCAAAAGCAGGACTTTTTGTCCAGTTGTCCAAAAATAGAAAGTAGTTAAATAACAAAACTCATTGACAAAAGGTATATTTCTCAAAGTAAAGCTTCCGGAGTCAAACGGCCCAGGTTCTCACGACATGAAACATAACGAACTGACATGGGACAAAGAAACACAAGGGCTACAGCATGTACAGGTGAGGGGGGTGGGCACAGGTGGGAACCATCAGGGCAGGGCCAAGCAATCTCACGGGCGGGAAACACACACAGGCAGGAAGTGTGGGATCTGGAATGAGAGGGAAGGATGACTTTCAAAATAAAAACAGGAAGTGACAAGATCAAAACACTAAGTAAAACATAACTAAACATATCTGTCGAGTCACAACAACTCGTTTGATGGATCGTGAGCCTTTAAGGATATGTTTTACAAACTGAATCAGTAAATTAAATTGTGGAAAGGTCAAAATACTAAGGGCTTATATAAAAGGTTGACCAATGCTTTAATAGTTTGGATATCTTTAAATGTGCTTTTAAAAGTTTTAGGGCAGGGGTGTCAAACTCAATTTCATCCCGGGCCACATCAGCATTATGTTTGTACTCAAAGGGCCGGTTGTAATTTTAATTATATATTAATATACATATGTAAATATATAATATATATTACATAATGTATTCCATTACATTGGCCCTGCATTGGATTGTGATCAGTTCTGGTATCTTCCTGAATAACTCCGTCTGAAAGCAGAAGGCAAATCATTGAAAGTAAATATTCAACAATTACACCACTTGTATTGTATATTATATTCTTTGCGAGCTCTTGCGGGGCCACATAAAATTAGGTCGCGGGCCGGATTTGGCCCCCGGGCCTTGAGTTTGACACCCCTGTTTTAGGGTATTAAAATAAATCAAAACGTGAAAGTTGATTTCAATTTCAACAGTAAAGAGGAATGAACTGTGATGTTCTGTAACATCGACGTATTCATCCACTTTTTGCCTTTTCTACTCGACTATTGTTTAAGTGTTCAGCTCAGCTTCCTCTCCTTTCTCTGCAGCCATGGGAGGACGGAGCAGCTCTCCACCGGATCCACGTAAGACTGTTTTTAAATGATGGACTAAATGACAAGAGTTACACCATTGTGTCGTCTTTTCTGATCGTGTATTTCCCTCGTCAGTTCTCGGTAAACCATGGAGGGCAATCATCTGGAAGTAAGTGCGCCGGCATCCTGAAAGCAAACGTAGTAACTCAGCGGTTTAGTAATTCATCCACAACACCACCATTTTCATCGATGTGCCATTTCCCTAACTTGTGATCTGAAGTTAGGGATGTATCTGGAATCTCTTGTTTTCCTAAAATCTGATGCATATCAAGTGAAAGGTCATCATCAAAATAAAACCGTTATTAACTGTAAAGTGTAGGTACAGTAGGTAGACAGGAAGGTTGTGGTTAATACACAAGGCTCTACACACACTGCTTTCAGCCACTATGCTTCATCTGAGAGAAGCAGAACATATACAAAACTGTTTTATCATAAACTAAAATACCGGCTTAGCCTTTGTGTGCAGTGCAGTGTTATTCTATAGTTTTATTCTTTACACTTCATTTGTCATCATTTATCAACATTAGATCAATATGACTTTTTTAATTCTATTTTACGACATCATTTTTAACTATTTTAGACATCGACATTTTGTGACTTTGACTTGTTTGAAAGTTCTGTTTAAACAAAGTTTGATTGATAACATTGAAAATGAAACTTTATTTAGATAAAAGCAGTAACATCCTTTACATGTCCCGCCACAGTTTGAGTCTAACGTGTCCCTCCCGATCAGTGATAAGCACCGCACTCTGCAACTTGTGAAAGCCATCCGGCCGAAGACTGACGGCCAGGTGATCCGGATTCTTCTTCACGGTCTGGTTGGAGCTGGAAAATCCAGTTTCATCAACTCTGTGGAGAGTGTCTTACAAGGACGGATGTGCTCACTGGCTTTGGTGGCCAACTCCTCGAGTGACTGTTTCACCAAAAAGGTACGTTCAAAGATGTCTACACTTTAAAGCGGCAACAGACAACCCTTTAAAGCTCTCCTATTATGCTATGTTTGAACAATATATCACAGGGCCACATCTAAAAACATGTCTCTGAAGTGTTTTGCTCAAAATACCAAAGAGATCTCCCATTCTAGTCTCATCCCCCTCTATTTCAGCCCTGTTGCTAAAGGGCTGATTCTGGCCCTTTAAATGTAACCGAGCTGCTGCTGGCCACGCCCCTTTGTGGCATCTGCATGCAAGCAGTGAGCTCTGTGCAGAGAAGGCTGTCAACCCAACCCAGTATCACGGCCAGACGAGTATAAGAGACGTTGGTCCACGCTGGGAGGGGTTAGGATGACACGGTTTCACCCAGGGCCGTTTCTAGCTTTTTGGGGGCCCTAGTCTTTTAACTAGGTGATTCCGAAGCCTGCCGGATGAAGGTGATCTGTGGAGATGCATCAATCCGTTACACTCTAAGAGGAAAACAGGCTGATTTTACAAAAAACAAGCAATTGAAACTTACAAAAAATGATATTAAAAACGTAAACAATAAGGCTCCTCAGCATACTTGCCAACCTTGAAATCGGGAGCATTTCAAACCACCGCGGGGGGGGGGTGCTAGTGGACCCCTGCTTACACCTGTATGCCGTGAGCTGATTATCGAGCCTTCATTGTAACAGTCGCACTGTGTGTGTGTGTGTGTGTGTGTGTGTGTGTGTGTGTGTGTGTGTGTGTGTGTGTGTGTGTGTGTGTGTGTGTGTATGGGGATTGTTGCAGAAGAACATTCCTCTGTAGCGCTGGTACATTAATGGGAAACCCTAAATGTTTGAGCACCCTCTATGAAACGTCAAGCTACCCCACAGCACCCCCAAAAGAAATCTCTGGCGCCGCCACTGAGCCTGACTTGTGATGGGGGGGCCCGTCTTTTTTTTTCTCCAAAGGGGGGGCCTGATAGAAAAAGTTTAAGAACCACTGAGCTACAGGAATGGGCAACCAGAAAGGAAATTGAAAAACAAAGGACATTAAAATACATACTTGTTTCTCCATGTGTGGTTCACAGTACATCACTCACAAGTTCAGTAATGGAAACCAGGACACCTTCTACCCGTTTGTCATCAATGATAATATGGGCCTGAGAAACAACTGCAGCCGAAGCAACAGAAACAACCATGTGAGGGATATCGAACAGGCGTTGCAGGGACATGTGTCTGAAGGATACACGGTAGGTACAGCGTCTGTAAAAGTCTGATATAAGGAGGTAAATGGTTCTCTGAATCTGTTTTTGGTTGTTAGGCTGAAATAAGGTCTGTGGTTAACACAAGCTGACAAGATTTTAGCATTTTGTTCTAAGACATAAAATACATCAGTAAATACCCCACTGGTGATTAAAAAAGGGGAAGTCATGTGACCGTGCTGTAGTTCCTTTATAGCCCAACATTAGCCTCCTTTAGCTTAGCGGTGGTGACGTGAAGTCATGTGACCGTGCTGTAGTTCCTCTATAGCCCAACATTAGCCTCCTTTAGCTTAGCGGTGGAGACGTGAAGTCATGTGACCGTGCTGTAGTTCCTCTATAGCCCAACATTAGCCTCCTTTAGCTTAGCGGTGGTGACGTGAAGTCATGTGACCGTGCTGTAGTTCCTTTATAGCCCAACATTAGCCTCCTTTAGCTTAGCGGTGGTGAAGTCATGTGACCGTGCTGTAGTTCCTTTATAGCCCAACATTAGCCTCCTTTAGCTTAGCGGTGGAGACGTGAAGTCATGTGACCGTGCTGTAGTTCCTTTATAGCCCAACATTAGCCTCCTTTAGCTTAGCGGTGGTGACGTGAAGTCATGTGACCGTGCTGTAGTTCCTTTATAGCCCAACATTAGCCTCCTTTAGCTTAGCGGTGGTGACGGGAAGTCATGTGACCGTGCTGTAGTTCCTTTATAGCCCAACATTAGCCTCCTTTAGCTTAGCGGTGGTGAAGTCATGTGACCGTGCTGTAGTTCCTTTATAGCCCAACATTAGCCTCCTTTAGCTTAGCGGTGGTGACGTGAAGTCATGTGACCGTGCTGTAATTCCTCTATAGCCCAACATTAGCCTCCTTTAGCTTAGCGGTGGTGACGTGAAGTCATGTGACCGTGCTGTAGTTCCTTTATAGCCCAACATTAGCTTTTACTTCAGAAATCTTAAAGTGGTGTTAATATGTGGAGATTATCCTGCTGAACTAAACGTGTAAACACCATAAACATTTGTTTGACACATAGATTATTTTCTGCAATAATCCAAAATCACAAGGAGAAATCCCATTGGAGCAGGGAGATGCTGCCTTCAGGGACCAACACAGAAATCCCACATCCCTGCAGGATTTTATTAATCTTAGTTACTTTCATCCTGTAACTTAAATTCACTTTGATTTTCAGTTCAATCCTGAACGCAGGATATCGATGGATGGTCCATCCTTCAACCGAAACCCAAGTGCCAACGACAAAGTGCAGGTCCTGGTTTTTGTTATTGACGCCAACAAGTTCTCTCAGATGAATGAGAAAGCTGTGGAGACGTTACAGGACATCAGAGATGAGGCCAGCCGACTGGGTGAGAGCTGCAATCATGTTTATTATCGTTCACTTTATTCTCACGTTCACAGAAAACGGCATGTTTGATAAACGGCAGCTTTAACGGCTTCATGGTAATGCTTTCCATCCCACGACAGATATTCCTCAAGTGGCCCTTCTCACCAAAATCGATGAGGTCTGTCCTGAGATTCAACAAGACGTAAAGAATGTCTACAAGAGCAAGATACTGAAGGAAAAGGTATATTAGTATTTATGTAATATTAGGGTTAAACATAGATTGTGTGGTCAGTGTTTCTTGGATCATCATGAGCACACATGAAACAGTGAAGTGTTTCTTAGTCCTCACATGCTTCCAGATATAATGGTGTCCGACACAAACGGATCCCCAGTGAGGGATTTAGCTTCAGATCTAAAGCTGTAAGATCGACAGGGGAATTCACCCCAGGGCCGAGTCGAACGTGTTTTGCTGGCAGAGAGGAGCTAGCATACAGCATTTCATCCTTATTTTATGTTTCTATGGAAACAATATCTTAACAACAAATGGCGCTTGCTGTTGTCAAACATTATCAATCTAACAAGCTGTACGGCGAAAGCTAGTTATCTCCTTGACAAGCTAGCTAACGTTTGCTATCTCTTTAACTAGTTAGCTAGCTTACGTAGCTACTTATCCAACAAGCTAACTATCCAATGTAAGCTACGTATGTAAATATAACTTTTTTCGGTAAAGTAAAGGCAAATTGTTAATTGAAATAGTGAGTTTCATTTAAAAGCTTAAAACATTTAATTTAGCAAGTATTGAATATTGCATCAAACCCTTATATGTTAATCAATCAATCAATGTTTATTTATAGCCCAATATCACAAATGTTACATTTGTCTCAGTGGTCTTCACAGTGTGTACAGAATATCAGTATGACAATACGACACCCTCTGTCCTTAGACCCTCTGTCCTTAGACCCTCTGTCCTCAGACCCTCTGTCCTTAGACCCTCTGTCCTTAGACCCTCTGTCCTCAGACCCTCTGTCCTTACACCCTCTGTCCTCAGACCCTCTGTCCTCAGACCCTCTGTCCTTAGACCCTCTGTCCTTAGACCCTCTGTCCTTACACCCTCTGTCCTCAGACCCTCTGTCCTCAGACCCTCTGTCCTTAGACCCTCTGTCCTCAGACCCTCTGTCCTTAGACCCTCTGTCCTTAGACCCTCACATCGTACAAGGAAAAACTTCCAAGGAAAACCCACAGTTTAAGGGAACATGGAGAAACCTCAGGAGAGCAGCAGAGGAGGATCCTCTCCAGGACGGACAGACTGCAATAGATGCCGTGTGTGAATTGAAAAGATAATACATTTGCAACATAGGTTATTTGAGCTGTTGTGATATTACAAAGTCCTTGAAGAACCTATTGGTCCATTTAAACACGGCAACAGAATATAAAAGGTGGCGTGAAAACATGCTCAGTATTTGATTTCTTTTGGTTTCTAATCATAGATGAAGGAAGTCAGCGCACTTGTGGGTCTCCCAGAGAACTGCATCCTTCCTGTGAAGAACTACAGTGGAGAACTGGACCTGAACAGCGACATCGACGCTCTGATCCTGAGCGCACTGACACACATCCTCCAGCTCGGAAACGACCACCTCAACCAACACCACGCGTGATGTGCACGTGATGCTACACACAGCGCACGTTATAACCGTTAGACGTGTTTGGGGTTTGTAAGATTCAACGAATAAAGGATTCAGATTATTACCTTAAATACAGAGCAAAGTGTAATGTTAGCATAAATGTAACCAAAGTATCATTAAAGTAATATTCCTAGTTCATAAGATACATATTTACTGTTTGTTTGTATACTCTTGGATTAATAAAGTATTTAAAAACCCTCACTCTAAATCTGTGAATTCACACCTGAACACCCATCAGCTGCTGTTCCACCGCAG
>CM070442.1:1250311-1304358 GCA_036324595.1 Champsocephalus gunnari
GCTGCGCTGTCAGTAGCTTCTCCATGTCTGTGATTGGTCGAATGTTGCTAGCCCCACCCCTTTCATGTGAACACCTAGCTAGATAGGACACGGCTGGCTGAGCGACCCACTTGATAACCCGCGGCGTAGGACCGCTCAGCGAGAGCGCGTGTGTTCTGGATTAGGCCGACCGGCTAACTCCAACATCCAGGTGAGGGTGAACCGGCTTCGTAGCACAGGCCTCAGGTCACACACACTCTGGTAAACTACATCGTTATTTCGTGGAAGGGTTCACAGAAGATCCCGGGGGTTTCAATGGGTTCATTTGTTGTGATTCTGAGCGTCCTCTCTCCACATCTGTTTCCACTGCTGGATGATTGAACGCGTCCCGCTCTGCAGCTTCTGTCTGCAGGGTTATTTATGTCCTCTCCGCTCTCTTGTTAACCTCCGTGTCGGCTTCACTCCTCGGCTGGCTTCACGCCACGTGATGAATTAAGTGAGGCTGTCAGCGAGTTCCCTGCTTCTCTTTGTGAGGAACAAATCCAGCTGTTGATCCGCAACTGCTGAACTCCCGTGGCGTTGATATCAGATCTGTAAACGCTCGGTGACCTGCGAGACGTCACGGTTTCGAACACTGAGAGTTAGTCAGAGTTATTCACACAGATCTCCTGACTTCCTGTGCGGTCGTCCATCGCACGATGTTTTTCCATTCCTCGTAACGGTCTGAGAAACGTTTCTGTTCGGATGTTAGCACGATGCTCGATAGTGGTGGTCGAATGGATAGTGAGGTGGGCTGATGATCGGAAGGTTGTGAGTTCAAATCCCGCCTGGAACACCACCACGAGTGTGCGGCACGTAGCCCTCGGTTACTCCAGGGAGAAGGCCCCTGATTGGTTGGTAAGTCGCTTTGGATAAAAGCGTCAGCTGAACGAATTGTAATGTTCATTTATCATTTTGTAGATGTGAGTGTAATTGTGGAGTATTATCTGGATAGCCAAGTGTAGGCCCAGTCCCAAACCGCCCCATGGAACATTTACATCGTTACCTCATCTCCTCTCAACAGGAGGAATTTACAAATGTATTCCTGCTAAATGTCTCAGCGCTTCTGTTCGCTTCCCTCGTCACATCTCATGCGGCGCGGTCAGGTTCACAGCTTCATGTTCCTGCAGATATGTGTCACCTGACTCTCTCTGTTGGAGCTCAGGTATTTAAATACGACTAACACCACATCGTGCGTTTTGACTCACAGTGTCGGCTTCTCGCACCTCGTTAAAGACTCTTTCGTTTGAAAGATGTGGAAAGCTTTATGTCACGCAACAAAGGACGAAATCTAACCCGTGACATTGCGGTTACCCGGCGTATGTTATCGCCCGCTTCACAGACGTGAGGAAAAGCAAACTTCAGCCGGTTCATGCTTTGTGGACGCTGCGTTCAGATGTCGGTTGCCTGGCTGGATGCGACTCGGAGCACCGCGGGGCGGAAGTTAAACAAACAGCTTATACTCGAGTTCACAGAAGTTGACGTCCGGTAGTTTTGGACGTCTTTCGTCTTTGGTTTGGCCCGCAGCCTTTCGCCCAGACGTGGCTGATATGAAAAGGCTGATTTCACTGTTGACCTTCACTGTGAGGAGAAAACTGACAAAACAAATCCATAACATATAAATGTGTGAAAAATCGATTTCAAAAATAACATTTACTCTGAGAGTCTCCTCTGGCACTCGATCGCTGCCAACAAGAGAGCCACAGGGGTAACATATACTACTTCTCTGTTTTCCTTATTATCAACAATCCCATAAAACCTCTAACTCCAAGTGTTGAACCCATTGTTTCCTACTGGAGACATTTCATCAAACACAGATCTACAGTTTCATGCTAAAGGAAGATTCAGTCATTTCTTACAACAGCTTTTATCAATCAAACAGGAGGAAGTAATGCATTTCTTTGGGACTATTTTCAGCGGCGGATTAATCAAGTTACTCTCCTTTGAAGTATTTTCCTACAAAAGGACTTTTCTTCGATCAAACCTGCATTTTATATCCGGCAAAAAAAGTCAGATTGTATAGAAGTCTATGAGGAAATGTTCCTACTTCTCTCTCTCTTTGTTACCTCAGATTGTAGAGAAGTCTATGAGGAAATGTTCCTACTTCTCTCTCTCTTTATTACCTCAGATTGTATAGAAGTCTCTGAGGAAATGTTCCTACTTCTCTCTCTCTCTATTACCTCAGATTGTAGAGAAGTCTATGAGGAAATGTTCCTACTTCTCTCTCTCTCTCTATTACCTCAGATTGTAGAGAAGTCTATGAGGAAATGTTCCTACTTCTCTCTCTCTTTATTACCTCAGATTGTAGAGAAGTCTATGAGGAAATGTTCCTACTTCTCTCTCTCTTTGTTACCTCAGATTGTATAGAAGTCTATGAGGAAATGTTCCTACTTCTCTCTCTCTTTATTACCTCAGATTGTAGAGAAGTCTATGAGGAAATGTTCCTACTTCTCTCTCTCTCTCTATTACCTCAGATTGTATAGAAGTCTATGAGGAAATGTTCCTACTTCTCCCTCTCTTTATTACCTCAGATTGTATAGAAGTCTATGAGGAAATGTTCCTACTTCTCTCTTTATTACCTCAGATTGTAGAGAAGTCTATGAGGAAATGTTCCTCCTTCTCTCTCTCTTTATTACCTTAGATTGTATAGAAGTCTATGAGGAAATGTTCCTACTTCTCTCTCTCTTTATTACCTCAGATTGTATAGAAGTCTATGAGGAAATGTTCCTACTTCTCTCTCTCTTTATTACCTCAGATTGTATAGAAGTCTATGAGGAAATGTTCCTACTTCTCTCTCTCTTTATTACCTCAGATTGTATAGAAGTCTATGAGGAAATGTTCCTACTTCTCTCTCTCTTTATTACCTCAGATTGTAGAGAAGTCTATGAGGAAATGTTCCTACTTCTCTCTCTCTTTATTACCTCAGATTGTATAGAAGTCTATGAGGAAATGTTCCTACTTCTCTCTCTCTTTATTACCTCAGATTGTATAGAAGTCTATGAGGAAATGTTCCTACTTCTCTCTCTCTTTATTACCTCAGATTGTAGAGAAGTCTATGAGGAAATGTTCCTACTTCTCTCTCTCTTTATTACCTCAGATTGTAGAGAAGTCTATGAGGAAATGTTCCTACTTCTCTCTCTCTCTATTACCTCAGATTGTAGAGAAGTCTATGAGGAAATGTTCCTACTTCTCTCTCTCTCTATTACCTCAGATTGTATAGAAGTCTATGAGGAAATGTTCCTACTTCTCTCTCTCTCTCTTCATTACCTCAGATTGTAGAGAAGTCTATGAGGAAATGTTCCTACTTCTCTCTCTCTCTATTACCTCAGATTGTAGAGAAGTCTATGAGGAAATGTTCCTACTTCTCTCTCTCCCTTTATTACCTCAGATTGTATAGAAGTCTATGAGGAAATGTTCCTACTTCTCTCTCTCTCTTTATTACCTCAGATTGTAGAGAAGTCTATGAGGAAATGTTCCTACTTCTCTCTCTCTTTATTACCTCAGATTGTAGAGAAGTCTATGAGGAAATGTTCCTACTTCTCTCTCTCTTTATTACCTCAGATTGTAGAGAAGTCTATGAGGAAATGTTCCTACTTCTCTCTCTCTTTATTACCTCAGATTGTAGAGAAGTCTATGAGGAAATGTTCCTACTTCTCTCTCTCTTTATTACCTCAGATTGTAGAGAAGTCTATGAGGAAATGTTCCTACTTCTCTCTCTCTTTATTACCTCAGATTGTATAGAAGTCTATGAGGAAATGTTCCTACTTCTCTCTCTCTTTATTACCTCAGATTGTATAGAAGTCTATGAGGAAATGTTCCTACTTCTCTCTCTCTCTTTATTACCTCAGATTGTAGAGAAGTCTATGAGGAAATGTTCCTACTTCTCTCTCTCTCTTTATTACCTCAGATTGTAGAGAAGTCTATGAGGAAATGTTCCTACTTCTCTCTCTCTTTGTTACCTCAGATTGTATAGAAGTCTATGAGGAAATGTTCCTACTTCTCTCTCTCTTTATTACCTCAGATTGTATAGAAGTCTATGAGGAAATGTTCCTACTTCTCTCTCTCTTTGTTACCTCAGATTGTAGAGAAGTCTATGAGGAAATGTTCCTACTTCTCTCTCTCTTTATTACCTCAGATTGTAGAGAAGTCTATGAGGAAATGTTCCTACTTCTCTCTCTCTTTGTTACCTCAGATTGTAGAGAAGTCTATGAGGAAATGTTCCTACTTCTCTCTCTCTTTATTACCTCAGATTGTAGAGAAGTCTATGAGGAAATGTTCCTACTTCTCTCTCTCTTTATTACCTCAGATTGTAGAGAAGTCTATGAGGAAATGTTCCTACTTCTCTCTCTCTTTATTACCTCAGATTGTATAGAAGTCTATGAGGAAATGTTCCTACTTCTCTCTTTATTACCTCAGATTGTATAGAAGTCTATGAGGAAATGTTCCTACTTCTCTCTCTCTTTATTACCTCAGATTGTAGAGAAGTCTATGAGGAAATGTTCCTACTTCTCTCTCTCTCTATTACCTCAGATTGTAGAGAAGTCTATGAGGAAATGTTCCTACTTCTCTCTCTCTCTTTATTACCTCAGATTGTAGAGAAGTCTATGAGGAAATGTTCCTACTTCTCTCTCTCTCTATTACCTCAGATTGTAGAGAAGTCTATGAGGAAATGTTCCTACTTCTCTCTCTCTTTATTACCTCAGATTGTAGAGAAGTCTATGAGGAAATGTTCCTACTTCTCTCTCTCTCTATTTCCTCAGATTGTAGAGAAGTCTATGAGGAAATGTTCCTACTTCTCTCTCTCTATTACCTCAGATTGTATAGAAGTCTATGAGGAAATGTTCCTACTTCTCTCTCTCTTTATTACCTCAGAGTTTCCTGATGAGTTTATGATCTCAATCTCTAGCTTCCAGTCTTCTTCAACACAGCATGATGTTCATTTTGTAAATTATGCTCACATTTAGAGTGAAACAGACGATAAAGCAGCGTATACTTTAGGGCGGGGCTACCTGTGATTGACAGGTTGCTACCACAGCATTGTACATTTTTTATTTTACAACAATAACCTTTTTTCTCCAGTGAAATGTAACTTCATGAAAGCTAATTCCAACAATAAGGCCGCCTTAAAACGTCTTCTGTAGCGTTCAGTTGCACTTAGCTTTGTTAGATTGCTCTACTTAATGTTTCCTTTCACAGTCTGTTTTTACTTTACGAGAGATAATTACCTTAAAGAAGTCTTATCATCAACCTAGCTCCGCTTTGTGTGTCCACAAACCAATGGGTGACTACATCCACCCCCTGTGTTGTAAACAAAAATACACTGTACAAAATAATTCAATATGTAAAAGAAAGGAGTTCAGCAGGAAGTCCTGCACAGACGTTAGTGGTTTGGACGAAGTGTGGGAACTGCCAGCGCCTTCAAAGCGTCTTCATGGTGAAGGCAGGAAGATTGCCTTCAACCACAACGCTAACTTTAGACTAACGATCTCACCCAGAGCTTCAATGGACGTCGGTTCACTTCTTCCTCTCAAGATAACTCATTTCAAACGTGACTAATCGGTAGAAAGAAACTGGATATCAAACATAATATATATATATATAATAATATCTCACACAGGTTAGTCGAATAACTTCCAATACTTTGGAAACAACAACAATCCAAATGTATAACTGAAATAAAGTCATTTCAATTATTTTGTTTTTTATTAAGAGTTGTATTTGTTACACTACATGACAAATACTACATATCCCATTATATCTTTACTTTATAATCTGCAACACAACTCGTCTCAAGCCAACAGTTTGACGGGACGTAAGGAGTTAACTTGATTCCAGGCTCCGGTGGAGTCCTCGTGGTTTCCGTTAAAGAGTCTATTTAAGAGCTGCAGAGGAAACATGGCAGGAGTTACCCTTCGTTAGGAAAGGTGCTCCTTCTCATT
Organism: Champsocephalus gunnari; assembly: GCA_036324595.1. Classification (NCBI taxonomy): domain Eukaryota; kingdom Metazoa; phylum Chordata; class Actinopteri; order Perciformes; family Channichthyidae; genus Champsocephalus; species Champsocephalus gunnari. The sequence goes on from CM070442.1 coordinate 1,256,269, forward strand.
AGCTGCTCCACATCTGACGGCGCACTCATCGCTTGTGCATACTGAACTCAAATCAAGTTAATTGTTACCAATTGTGAAGAGAGTCTAAAAATACAAGCAGCTGGAGAAGGAAATGAAACGAATAAAAGGTCTGTGCAGATGCAACGAGGCAGAGATGAATTATGTGTTCCCTGTGATTAATATAAAGAGGAATGTGAGTTCATCTTTAGTCGGTTATAAAGCCTTTCATCGTGCGGGCCAACATATATTTAATTAAACTCAGGATTATAGCTTGATATATTCCGAACATCAGAAGTTATTTTTAATTAAAGCAGCTAAGATTTATACGTTTGAATGTGAATAAACATCTCGAGATGTTGAGCAGTCACACAACGATAACACGACTTTTAGCTACATGGTTTAAAGGCAGGACTGAAAATACAGATTTGTGAGTTTTCATTTCACGAATGTTAATTTAAACATTTTGGTGATCAAACACATCAGCTCCAAGGTTTCTGCTGGTCGCGCGGAAACCAAGATGGTGACAGCCAAACGTCCTAACGCTGAGAACACAACGAGTTGAGAGCAAAGACACGGGATGACATGTTGACGAAACCAACACAGTAATGGCCAAAAGACAACTTATTTACTGCTCGAAACAGGATGTTGACGCCTAAGATGACGACGTAAACATGTTGAAAAGCAACATTGTGATGTTTGAAGCACGCATGTGAATGGCCAAAAACTAATTACTGCCAAAAACAACATGTTGATGCCGCAGACCAGGGTGACTGTTGAGAGACAGAAACCACAATGCCAACAACGGGCAAAAACCAATATGTTGACGTACAGTATGTGTGGTCGACCTCGTTTACTTTCTACGCTTGTTTCCCAATAATCCAATCCACTTCATTTATATATGAACACAGAGGGTTTTACCGAAGTGCTTCACGGCAGACGTAACATTATAATACAATATAATATTACAATAATAGATAAAAGGCTCATAAGGGCTATGGACAGACAAATAAAAGCATAACAATCAATGAAACAGCTCAAACTGACTCGAAAGCGAGGGGAAAGAGGTGGGTCTACAGGCGGGACTTAAATGTTTGAAGGGTGGGCGACAATTTGGCATGGGGGGGCAGGTCGTTCCAGAGCCTGGGGGCTACTGCTGAGAAGGCTCGCTCTCCTCTGGTCTTTCTCCTAGTGTTTGGGACTACCAGCAGCAGCTGATCAGCCGACCTCAAAGCCCTTGAGGGGGCTGTTCACCTGTAGGAGGTCTGAGATGTACTCTGGGGGCAGCCGGTGGAGGGGAGCCAGTGGAGGGCAGCCAGTGGAGGGCAGCCAGTGGAGGGCAGCCAGAGGAGGGGAGCCAGTGGAGGGGAGCCAGTGGAGGGAAGCCAGTGGAGGGCAGCCAGTGGAGGGCAGCCAGTGGAGGGCAGCCAGTGGAGGGCAGCCAGTGGAGGGCAGCCAGTGGAGGGCAGCCAGTGGAGGGGAGCCAGTGGAGGGGAGCCAGTTGAGGGGAGCCAGTGGAGGGAAGCCAGTGGAGGGGAGCCAGTGGAGGGAAGCCAGTGGAGGGGAGCCAGTGGAGGGAAGCCAGTGGAGGGGAGCCAGTGGAGGGAAGCCAGTGGAGGGGAGCCAGTGGAGGGAAGCCAGTGGAGGGCAGCCGTGGAGGGGAGCCGGTGGAGGGCAGCCGGTGGAGGGCAGCCGGTGGAGGGCAGCCGAGGAGGGGAGCCGGTGGAGGGCAGCCGTGGAGGGAAGCCGGTGGAGGGGAGTCGGTGGAGGGGAGCCGGTGGAGGGCAGCCAGTGGAGGGCAGCCAGTGGAGGGCAGCCAGTGGAGGGAAGCCAGTGGAGGGGAGCCAGTGGAGGGGAGCCAGTGGAGGGGAGCCAGTGGAGGGGAGCCAGTGGAGGGAAGCCGTGGAGGGGAGCCAGTGGAGGGGAGCCGGTGGAGGGCAGCCGGTGGAGGGCAGCCAGTGGAGGGCAGCCAGTGGAGGGCAGCCAGTGGAGGGGAGCCAGTGGAGGGGAGCCAGTGGAGGGAAGCCAGTGGAGGGAAGCCAGTGGAGGGGAGCCAGTGGAGGGCAGCCAGTGGAGGGCAGCCAGTGGAGGGGAGCCAGTGGAGGGCAGCCAGTGGAGGGGAGCCAGTGGGGGGCAGCCAGTGGAGGGCAGCCAGTGGAGGGGAGCCAGTGGAGGGCAGCCAGTGGAGGGGAGCCAGTGGAGGGCAGCCAGTGGAGGGGAGCCAGTGGGGGGAAGCCAGTGGAGGGCAGCCAGTGGAGGGAAGCCAGTGGAGGGAAGCCAGTGGAGGGGAGCCAGTGGAGGGGAGCCAGTGGAGGGGAGCCAGTGGAGGGAAGCCAGTGGAGGGGAGCCAGTGGAGGGGAGCCAGTGGAGGGGAGCCAGTGGAGGGGAGCCAGTGGAGGGAAGCCAGTGGAGGGGAGCCAGTGGAGGGGAGCCAGTGGAGGGAAGCCAGTGGAGGGCAGCCAGTGGAGGGGAGCCAGTGGAGGGGAGCCAGTGGAGGGGAGCCAGTGGAGGGGAGCCAGTGGAGGGAAGCCAGTGGAGGGGAGCCAGTGGAGGGAAGCCAGTGGAGGGCAGCCAGTGGAGGGGAGCCAGTGGAGGGCAGCCAGTGGAGGGCAGCCAGTGGAGGGGAGCCAGTGGAGGGCAGCCAGTGGAGGGCAGCCAGTGGAGGGCAGCCAGTGGAGGGAAGCCAGTGGAGGGCAGCCAGTGGAGGGAAGCCAGTGGAGGGGAGCCAGTGGAGGGCAGCCAGTGGAGGGCAGCCAGTGGAGGGCAGCCAGTGGAGGGAAGCCAGTGGAGGGGCAGCCAGTGGAGGGCAGCCAGTGGAGGGGAGCCAGTGGGGGGCAGCCAGTGGAGGGCAGCCAGTGGAGGGAAGCCAGTGGAGGGCAGCCAGTGGAGGGCAGCCAGTGGAGGGAAGCCAGTGGAGGGCAGCCAGTGGAGGGCAGCCAGTGGAGGGAAGCCAGTGGAGGGGAGCCAGTGGAGGGCAGCCAGTGGAGGGCAGCCAGTGGAGGGAAGCCAGTGGAGGGGAGCCAGTGGAGGGCAGCCAGTGGAGGGGAGCCAGTGGGGGGCAGCCAGTGGAGGGCAGCCAGTGGAGGGAAGCCAGTGGAGGGAAGCCAGTGGAGGGAAGCCAGTGGAGGGAAGCCAGTGGAGGGGAGCCAGTGGAGGGCAGCCAGCGGAGGGCAGCCAGCGGAGGGAAGCCAGCGGAGGGCAGCCAGCGGAGGGCAGCCAGTGGAGGGCAGCCAGTGGAGGGAAGCCAGTGGAGGGGAGCCAGTGGAGGGCAGCCAGTGGAGGGGAGCCAGTGGGGGGCAGCCAGTGGAGGGAAGCCAGTGGAGGGAAGCCAGTGGAGGGGAGCCAGAGGAGGGCAGCCAGTGGAGGGCAGCCAGAGGAGGGCAGCCGGTGGAGGGAAGCCGTGGAGGGGAGCCGGTGGAGGGAAGCCAGTGGAGGGAAGCCAGTGGAGGGGAGCCAGTGGAGGGCAGCCAGTGGAGGGGAGCCAGTGGAGGGAAGCCAGTGGAGGGGAGCCAGTGGAGGGAAGCCAGTGGAGGGCAGCCAGTGGAGGGAAGCCAGTGGAGGGGAGCCAGTGGAGGGCAGCCAGTGGAGGGGAGCCAGTGGGGGGCAGCCAGTGGAGGGCAGCCAGTGGAGGGAAGCCAGTGGAGGGAAGCCAGTGGAGGGAAGCCAGTGGAGGGGAGCCAGTGGAGGGCAGCCAGTGGAGGGGAGCCAGTGGGGGGCAGCCAGTGGAGGGCAGCCAGTGGAGGGAAGCCAGTGGAGGGGAGCCAGTGGAGGGGAGCCAGTGGAGGGAGCCAGTGGAGGGCAGCCAGTGGAGGGAAGCCAGTGGAGGGGAGCCAGTGGAGGGCAGCCAGTGGAGGGCAGCCAGTGGAGGGCAGCCAGTGGAGGGCAGCCAGTGGAGGGCAGCCAGTGGAGGGCAGCCAGAGGAGGGCAGCCGGTGGAGGGAAGCCGTGGAGGGGAGCCAGTGGAGGGAAGCCAGTGGAGGGAAGCCAGTGGAGGGAAGCCAGTGGAGGGCAGCCAGTGGAGGGGAGCCAGTGGAGGGAAGCCAGTGGAGGGGAGCCAGTGGAGGGCAGCCAGTGGAGGGGAGCCAGTGGAGGGCAGCCAGTGGAGGGGAGCCAGTGGAGGGAAGCCAGTGGAGGGAAGCCAGTGGGTGGCAGCCAGTGGAGGGCAGCCAGTGGAGGGAAGCCAGTAGAGGGCAGCCAGTGGAGGGCAGCCAGTGGAGGGAAGCCAGTGGAGGGGAGCCAGTGGAGGGCAGCCAGTGGAGGGCAGCCAGTGGAGGGAAGCCAGTGGAGGGGAGCCAGTGGAGGGCAGCCAGTGGAGGGGAGCCAGTGGGGGGCAGCCAGTGGAGGGCAGCCAGTGGAGGGAAGCCAGTGGAGGGAAGCCAGTGGAGGGGAGCCAGTGGAGGGCAGCCAGTGGAGGGGAGCCAGTGGGGGGCAGCCAGTGTAGGGCAGCCAGTGGAGGGAAGCCAGTGGAGGGGAGCCAGTGGAGGGGAGCCAGTGGAGGGGAGCCAGTGGAGGGCAGCCAGTGGAGGGAAGCCAGTGGAGGGGAGCCAGTGGAGGGCAGCCAGTGGAGGGCAGCCAGTGGAGGGCAGCCAGTGGAGGGCAGCCAGTGGAGGGCAGCCAGTGGAGGGAAGCCGGTGGAGGGGAGCCGGTGGAGGGAAGCCAGTGGAGGGAAGCCAGTGGAGGGAAGCCAGTGGAGGGCAGCCAGTGGAGGGGAGCCAGTGGAGGGAAGCCAGTGGAGGGGAGCCAGTGGAGGGAAGCCAGTGGAGGGCAGCCAGTGGAGGGGAGCCAGTGGAGGGCAGCCAGTGGAGGGGAGCCGGTGGAGGGAAGCCAGTGGAGGGAAGCCAGTGGAGGGCAGCCAGTGGAGAGGAGCCGGTGGAGGGGAGCCGGTGGAGGGAAGCCAGTGGAGGGAAGCCAGTGGAGGGAGCCGGTGGAGGGAAGCCAGTGGAGGGAAGCCAGTGGAGGGGAGCCGGTGGAGGGAAGCCAGTGGAGGGAAGCCAGTGGAGGGGAGCCAGTGGAGGGCAGCCAGTGGAGGGCAGCCAGTGGAGGGCAGCCAGTGGAGGGCAGCCAGTGGAGGGCAGCCAGTGGAGGGCAGCCAGAATAGGTGTGATGTGTTCATGCTTGCGGGTTCCTGTGATCCGGCCGCAGCGTTTTGTACCAGCTGCAGGCGGGCCAGCGAGGTCTTGTTTAGGCCGGCATAACGTGCATTACAGTAATCTAGACGCATAGAAACAAAGGCATGAATGACACGCTCAAAGTCTAAAAAGGATTAAAACTGGTTTAATTTTGGACGGAGCCTCAAGTGATAAAAACTGGACTTAAACACAGAGTTGATTTGTTTATCCAATCTAAAAGTACTGTCAATTTTGACGCCCAGATGTGTGCCCATGGGTTCTGCATACTGCTGCAGGAACCCAGGTCAATGGAAGGGACATCACCATCTGGTCCAAACACAATGACCTCCGTTTTACTGTCATTTATATTTAAAAAGTTAAGCGCCATCCAGGCCTTTATGTCATTAAGACAGTCCACCAGGGGCATCAGAGAGATGGTGCTTTTTTTATTTAGGGGAAGGTATATTTGGGAGTCGTCCGCATAAAGGTGGTAGGAGACGCCGTGTTTTCTAAAAATCGGTCCAAGGGGGAGAAGGTATAAGGAAAATAAAATGGGCCCCACAATAGAGCCTTGGGGAACTCCACAGGATAGGGGGCAGAAGAGGATGTAAAGTCACCAAGCCTAACAGAGAAGGATCTCTGGGACAGATAGGACCTGAACCACTCTAAGGCAGCGCCCCTGATACCCACACAGTGCTCTAGACGAGAGATAAGGATGGAGTGGTCAATCGTATCGAAGGCAGCTGTGAGGTCTAAGAGCATAAGGATGGCAGAGTCACCAGAGTCTGTAGGGACCAGGAGGTCATTGAACACCCTCAGAAGGGCCGACTCAGTGCTGTGCAGCGCTTTAAAACCTGATTGAAAAATATCGAAAATATTGTGTGCATGAATAAAAGACTGCAGCTGTAAGAGTACGGTTTCCTCCAATATCTTTGAAACAAAAGGAAGCTTCGAGATGGGTCTGTAATTAGAGAAGACAGAAGCGTCCCGATTAGTTTTCTTTATCAGGGGTGCCTCAACCGCTGGTTTGAAATAATCTGGCACAGAACCGGACTCTAGGCTGCTATTTATAATGTTATGGACATTAGGTCCAATAGCAGCACGAGTGACGTCACTGAGCCAGGGTTCAGATTTAGCCGCATGAGTTTCAGGGGAGCAACGATGTCCAGAGCTCCAGTGCAGGAAGAGAGAGGCTGAGGTTAGTTGCTCAGAGTCAGCGGACATCGTGTCAGACTGGGCCAGGGCACCAGGCAGGCGAGAAGCTAGCAGCAGTGGAAGGTTTCATCGTACGACGTGACGGACAGGAGCGCATGATTTAAGACTTTGGGCAGAACCAGATCAGATAGCACAGGCAGGTGATCCGATAAAGCTGCCTCACACACATCGACAGGTACATCACTTAAAACACGTCCAAGCTAACTCTTGGTTTCATTCGCCGCACCAACATCGGTCTCGTTATCGTTAAAAATCATGTTGTATCAATATTTCACCACACAAGGCTTCTTCCTCGGCTCCTCCCGTCCTTAGAGGGTTCCACGTAGACATTTCAGTGCAAGGGGAGTATTTCTTGAATTCATATATTGGCACCAAACCAAGCGAGAACATGCTTTACGGGGACGTTTTGGACGTCAGTAACACATCTTTCATGCTTAACGTGTTATTTTAGATTTAAGCGAAAGGAAAAATCAGCAGCGTTAAGTTGAGTGACTTTAATATCCAGATCATCGATAAATGATTGGAGTATATCAGTACTTCTATCCTGCAGAATGCGGATGACAGATTGTGTTTCTACGCTCTCTGTCCTCCCTCAGAGAACTCCCAGCTACTGGGATTAAAGATGGCTTTCTCATCTCGGGTTCGTTTCATCATCTCGTTAAGCTGCAGAGTCTCGTTACCGTGAACGCACACTCACCCCGGCGTGTTGACCCACACGATACCGATGTGGCAGAAGAAAATACACTCCTTGTCTTTCTGGTTCTCGCAGGAGCAGCGCTTCACTCTCCGGTGGGCCGTGTGGGGGAGCTGCACCAGGGGGCCCTCCTCCACCGTGGGGCTCGTAACGGCGAATGTAGAGGCTAGAAAACACAAATAGAAGGTTAGCTTTTTCTTTATACGACATATTAATAGTAAGAAATAGTTTTAGAGCAGAAGCTTACGAGGTCGTGTTCCGGCAGAGAACAATATGAGAAGGTCTTTTCACGGTTTTCCTCACGCTGTGCTTTTACACTTGTTTGGTAGGTGTCGGACACGGCTCGATACGTCAGATTGATTATCAGGAGTCTTTAAAAATGCTTTCCCACTGCCGTTTGGTCGCCAGAGGACCCTCCTTCCAAACATTCATGTTGAAGGAAAGAAAGCATCCAGAACTTTCTCTGTGTTTATCATTTTGATCAGCCAATGCTAGCATGCTAACACGCTAAACCTAGCTGGTGAACATGATCAACGTTATACCTGCTAATCGTTAGCACGTTAGCATGCTGAGGTTAGCATGTAGCTCAAAGCACCAATGTGATTAAATACGGACTCTTTTCACCCTCTGTCTGAAACCAGAGCCCAGTGTGCTCTGATTGGTTGGCTGGCCGGCTCTGTTGTGATTGGTCAACCAGCTTAGAGATGTCCCGCCCCTTTAGCCTATCACGTACAATGTGTTGGAGCGCTAGCGAGTGTTTCATAGTGATGTCAGGAAGTAAACAAAGTCCAATACGAGGCGTTTCAGGCAGGTAGGGATTTTAGACTCTGCAGACCATTAACATGCACTAACATAAATAAAACACACTACACCGCAGAAAGCAGAATAGGGCCTCTTTAAAATATTCTAACATTTCATTTTGAGAACACGAGGAAAGGATTGAATGGAAATACCAGATTTATTGAGATTTGAATGCAGATTCTAAATGTTCATCGAAGCTGCAGCTCGGAGCTTTGTCTCTTGAGTCGTATTATTAGACCGTTCTAACCAGACACAACCTTTATTTAAAAAGAACAACAACGGAAACAAGATTTACAGGAAAATATTCAGACGGGAGGACGGTGGGGCAGTTTAGTGCAGAGCAGAGGAGACAGAAAGGACTTCAGTTGCTCTGTCTTTGGTTTCTGCAGCTTTCTCTAAACGCTGCCATGTCTCCTCAAGCTGCTGGATGTTCTCTAAACGCTGCCATGTCTCCTCAAGCTGCTGGATGTTCTCTAAACGCTGCCATGTCTCCTCAAGCTGCTGGATGTTCTCTAAACGCTGCCATGTCTCCTCAAGCTGCTGGATGTTCTCTAAACGCTGCCATGTCTCCTCAAGCTGCTGGATGTTCTCTAAACGCTGCCATGTCTCCTCAAGCTGCTGGATGTTCTCTAAACGCTGCCATGTCTCCTCAAGCTGCTGGATGTTCTCTAAACGCTGCCATGTCTCCTCAAGCTGCTGGATGTTCTCTAAACGCTGCCATGTCTCCTCAAGCTGCTGAGTGTTCTCTAAACGCTGCCATGTCTCCTCAAGCTGCTGGGTGTTCTCTAAACGCTGCCATGTCTCCTCAAGCTGCTGGATGTTCTCTAGACGCTGCCATGTCTCCTCAAGCTGCTGGATGTTCTCTAAACGCTGCCATGTCTCCTCAAGCTGCTGGGTGTTCTCTAAACGCTGCCATGTCTCCTCAAGCTGCTGGATGTTCTCTAAACGCTGCCATGTCTCCTCAAGCTGCTGGATGTTCTTTAAACGCTGCCATGTCTCCTCAAGCTGCTGGGTGTTCTCTAAACGCTGCCATGTCTCCTCAAGCTGCTGAGTGTTCTCTGGACAGTCTTGCACATTCCCAAAGACATTGAAGTGACGGGTATTTTGTTATTTTGTTTATATTGATGTTGTGTCTCTTGGTTGTATATATATATAGGATATACATATTTTATATATATTTGTATACATATTTGTATATTTGTATTATTGTATTTTGTATTCGGGATTGTTGGAAAGTTATTTCGATCTCTCCGTCTGTACAAACACACAGAAAAATGTACATGAAGGTTGACTTTCTGAAGCGGCAGCGTGTTTCTCCGGATGGGAGAGGTCGGGGCCGCCAGAGTGCGTTTGCCCCCGGCGGCCTCGAGGACAACTTGCAACACAAATGGTCAAAGTATCCCACATTATTGCTCTTTTTGGCTTCAAACAATGATCCAGTCGGCCAGTGCAACAGAAACGATGTGTTTCCCGCACAGAGAGAGCGTGGCAGTGGGATTTGTTCACGGATCATTTATTATATTTAGATCCGTCTGAAGTTAGGTGTGAACGAGGCGCCAGTCCTGGGCCTCAAGGGGCAACACGTGAGTGCCATGGACACACGTCCGCTAAAGAACAGACCGACCCTCCGTACGCTGAGGGGCTTCTGTGCAGATCTCCCTGCAGACGCCCACACACTCCCAGAGTGATCAAAGGCTGTCTGTGGGCTGTATGGCGTGTGTGTGTGTGTGTGTGTGTGTGTGTGTGTGTGTGTGTGTGTGTGTGTGTGTGTGTGTGTGTGTGTGTGTGTGTGTGTGTGTGTGTGTGTGTGTGTGTGTGTGTGTGTTGTTATTCTGCCCTGACGGAGACCTTGTGGCCCAGAGTACATGAAGTCATTTCTGTCTCTGTCCTTTGTTCTGCACGAAACTCCCCCCTGTCCTCCCGTCTGAATATGTCCCTGTAAATCTTGAAGTAAAGTTTGTGTCTGGTTGGAACATTAATACATCCGAAGAGACAAAGCTCCCAGCTGCAGCTTCCATGAAGATTTAGATATGAATCATCTCACTGATGTCTCCGTTTGGTATTTCTATTCAACCCTTACCTCGTGTGCTCGCAATGAAATGTTTCGAACGAAAAAGAGGCCTCATTCTGTTTTCTGTGCTGCTCCCTCTCCTGCAGTGTTAAGTTTATTCATACAGCACGTTTCAACACAAGGCAATTCAAAGTGCTTTACAAAAATGAAAGACATTAAGAAAATGGCATTTAAAATCAGTCCTTAAAAAGAAAAGCTAATAAAATAAACATTAAAAAAAAATACATGGATCAAAGTGACAGTGAGTCTAAGATGTGAATAGTTCAATTAGAAGCAGCGACAAAGAGAAAAGTCTTCAGCCTGGATTTGAAAGTAGTCAGAGTTGCAGCGGACCTGCAGGTTTCTGGGAGTCCCTGAAGACCTGAGAGACCTGTCTCTGGGGACAGGAAGCTGACCAGTCCCTGAAGACCTGAGAGATCTGTCTCTGGGGACAGGAAGCTGACCAGTCCCTGAAGACCTGAGAGATCTGTCTCTGGGGACAGGAAGCTGACCAGTCCCTGAAGACCTGAGAGATCTGTCTCTGGGGACAGGAAGCTGACCAGTCCCTGAAGACCTGAGAGATCTGACTCTGGGGACAGGAAGCTGACCAGTCCCTGAAGACCTGAGAGATCTGTCTCTGGGGACAGGAAGCTGACCAGTCCCTGAAGACCTGAGAGATCTGACTCTGGGGACAGGAAGCTGACCAGTCCCTGAAGACCTGAGAGATCTGTCTCTGGGGACAGGAAGCTGACCAGTCCCTGAAGACCTGAGAGATCTGTCTCTGGGGACAGGAAGCTGACCAGTCCCTGAAGACCTGAGAGATCTGTCTCTGGGGACAGGAAGCTGACCAGTCCCTGAAGACCTGAGAGATCTGACTCTGGGGACAGGAAGCTGACCAGTCCCTGAAGACCTGAGAGATCTGTCTCTGGGGACAGGAAGCTGACCAGTCCCTGAAGACCTGAGAGATCTGTCTCTGGGGACAGAAAGCTGACCAGTCCCTGAAGACCTGAGAGATCTGACTCTGGGGACAGGAAGCTGACCCGTCCCTGAAGACCTGAGAGATCTGACTCTGGGGACAGAAAGCTGACCAGTCCCTGAAGACCTGAGAGATCTGGATGGTTCATAGTTTAGCAGGAGGTCAGAGATGTATTTTGGGCCTAAACCATTCAGTGCTTTATAAACCAGCAGCAGTATTTAGAAATCTATTCTTTGACACACAGGAAGCCAGTGTGAAGACTTCAGAGCAGGAGTGATGTGATCCACTTTCTTAGTGTCAGTGAGGACTCGAGCAGCGGCGTTCTGAATCAGCTGCAGCTTCCTAATAGATGTGTTAGTGAGACCTGTGAAGACACCTTTGCAGTAGTCCAGTCTACTGAAGATAAAGGCATGGACACGTGTCTCCAGATCCTGCTGTGACATTAGTCTTTAATCCTAGATATGTTCTTTAGGTGATAGTAGGCTGATTTAGTAACTGTTTGAATGTGACTGTTGAAACTCAGGTCAGAGTCCATGACTACACCTAGATCTCTGTCTATCTGTTGGTTTGATACATTGCAGACAGAAGCTCAGCGCTAACTTTTAAACGTTCTGCCTTGGCTCCAAAAACCATTACCTCAGTTTTATCTTTGTTTAATTGGAGAAAGTTCTGACACATCCAGTCATTGATTTGTTCAATGCACTTCCTCAGTGTTTTGAAACTGGAGCATAGTCTCCTGGTGAAATTGTCAAAGGGTAAATGTGTGTGTCATCTGCATAGCTATGGTAACTTATTTTGTTGTTCTTCATTATCTGAGCCAGTGGTAGCATGTAGACGTTAAAGAGAAGAGGCCCCAAGATGGAGCCTTGAGGAACCCCACATGTCATATTTGTCAACTCAGATGTGTATGTACCGATAGAAACAAAGTTGTTTCTGTCCTTTAGGTAGGATTCAAACCAATTTAGAACTGTTTCCGAAAGTCCCACCCAGTGTTCCAGTCGGTCCAGTAATATGCTGTGGTCAACAGCGTCAAACGCAGCACTGAGATCTAATCATACTAACACTGAAGTTCTGCCACTGTCTGTGTTTAAGTGGATGTCGTTAAAGACCTTTACAAGAGCCGTCTCAGTGCTGTGGTTAGTGAAAAATGTTGGCAACAGAACAGATTAAAGTTGATGACAAAACAGGGAAATTATGAAAAAGAAAAAATGGACAAAAGAAAATGGACAATAAAACAAAAAAGTTGTTTAAAAAAATAAAAAATAAAATCAATGCTGGCGAATAAAAGAGGACAGAAAAAATAAGAGTGGCGTTGTCTTGTTTGGGGGATTATAAACCGTCTCTGTCTCAGAGTTAGTCGTCTCATAGCTGTTGGTGTGTGTCAGTATGTCTGAAATGACTAGGTAGGTTAGCTAGCTAGCTCACAGCAGATCTGCAGTAACATCAGGAGTCATGGGACCACTTTGTTCAAATAAGACAAACATGTTAGGTAAGGGTCCAACAGAGAGATGTCTTACTCAAGAGAACATCAGGAGTACGAACTGCTAAAAGGAAGAGGAAATATGCGGCACAGACGTCGTTCATATTGCTTTAAAAAGGGAATGTTTCTGGCAGACGAACCGAGAGCTTTGTCCTGGATTTCAAGAGAAACTATCTTTTTTCTGATTTATTATAGAACCAAGCCATTCGTCTTTAATATAATGGGCAGATTAATCTCAAATAACTGATCTTTGCACTTGTTATTGTGGATGTTCACTTGATTCAATCCCTTTATATTGCTTCGTGTTAAAACCAGCTGTGAACGGGGTCTGGGTTTCCAACAGTACTCCCAAAGTGATCCGTTTAAATGTCCATCAATTGCTTTTTACGCCTCGTGTCTGGACCCCGAGTGCGGCCGGTAAATCAAAGCTATGGTCCTGTCTGGGTGATATGTGACCCGCGGGGCTCGGACACAGCTGTGAGGAGGGTTCAGGTGCAGGTGTGTCCTCCGCGTGCCCCTCACCTGTGGGATGCAGTGCCAGACAACCAGTCAAGCACAGACACGACCCGTTCTGCATCTCAGGGAGAATGGAGCTACTGTTCAGCGCGGTTCAAACCCAGCAGGCCTCATGCCAGACTTCTCAGGGACCTTCCTCGCATTTTCTCATTTTGTATTTCATATTACAAGATCGGACGAGAGGTTGTTCTGATAATGATGATGGTAATCTAATTGGCAAGGCACAAAGCAAAGAACAAAACTCAAGAGAGGAAACAAACTAGAGAGGTTCACTTCAGGAGAGGTCTCAGGGAGAGATGAATCTCACTTTAGCGCCCCTCCAGGCTTCAAAATGACCGGGAAAACTGGGGTTTATCCTCTTAAATCCTGCCTTACTTTAGTGGGTCATAACATATGGGGTATGGAATTACTCTGCAGAGGATGCAGGTACAAAAGAGAGCCAGCTTTTCTCTGGATTTCAGTTTTTGGCCAAAACAAAGGCCAAAATGTGGCTTGCAATGTAGGTGTTTTAAGCCTTGCATATACTGTATTTGAGAAAATGCATATGGCTAGTAAAGCAGTAGTTGATTGGCTGTTTTAGAAGAGTTAGGAGTGCGCAGTTAGGAGCGCGCACTTAGGAGTGCGCAGTTAGGAGCGCGCAGTTAGGAGCGCGCAGTTAGGAGCGCGCAGTTAGGAGCGCGCAGTTAGTGACGGCCTAAAAACAGTCAACACAATAGTTATACCACTATTGGTAGCGTGTTTCGTGCCTGCGTCTTTCTGTCCGGTCGGGTCGTGGAAGACCGGACGCTGGGGTTCATAAAACATTTTCTTGCTCAATATCAAGCCACGATTATATTTTAAATTGTATAATGTCGGACTTTTTTTGCCGTCCGTGACGAAAAGAAACGGCTCAGAGCCTCAGAATACTGACACCTGTATTTTAAAAATATTTTGTTCCTTCTTATTTGTTATTATTTGCTGCAGGCACGAAACAGACTACCAATAGAAATACATTGCTTCTAAAATCGTTCTGTGTGACACGAAAAAAAGGGGGAAAATCTAGTTGGTGAAAACTAATCAATGGATTAATTTCGTGACTATAACACGAAATGCCGTGAGACTGGGTTGAAATATATGCAACATGATCTGCATAGACACACACAATGAAACACATGATCTCAGTCAAAGGCTTACGTTTAGACAAGAGGAGTCAAATACAGAAAATGTAAATATTTTGAGGTACGCTTCACCAACATTTTAAAGAGTCCCCGATGTCTTGTAATGGTAACTGCAGTGCATTCTGGGACCATCCTTGGAGGATGGCGTCTATAGCAGCAGTCAACATATAGCATCTGTTTGCTGTATTCCTTTCGTAATTAATACAATAATAGAATACATCTGTATGACGTGAGAGAAGATCACTGATGTTGGTGCTTCTCTGGCGTTTGCAGTTAGAGGTAAGATGGCTAATATTAAGCTAACTAAATGCTATCATACATAAATGAACTCCCAGTATATGTATCCCTTGTGTCGTGCATTTAGTTTCTCAGACGTCCTTTACTAACGCCGGCTAAATGTATGCTACATTTTTTTGTCGCAGAGACAGATTTGGTAAGAAACACAGAGACTTTATTTGGAATATAACATTCAATAAAAGTCTCAAATGCTTTTATAAGGATTACATGTAGAGTTGTATTATCCAATGATTTCATGGAGGGTCATAGAGGTATAAGGTATCTCATTACATCTCTGGAAGGAGCCCCAAACTCTTGCTCAGCTTAAATATCCTTAAAACGCTGATAATTTCCAGCTGCTGGCTTGACCCGGCTCCTCGACCTCAACATCCCAGAAACCTCAACAACTTGCTGTTTATTAAACAAACACGCGGATTAAGACGCCGGGGGAATGTTACATATTTTTAGAGTTTCAATTCAAACTCAATAAGCGATTCGACACAGCCTCCTTATCTCCGGTGAGAGCAAACACGACCTCCCGACCGGCTGCTCAGGTAACTCTGGACGCTGCCAAACCGAACTGAGGTGTTTTGTGCTGATGCTGAAAAGAAAGCTGCAGGTTTTAATCCATTTAACACGGGAGACGTCACGCCACTCAGCCACGGTCATCGCGTTTCCTCCTGAAAACACGGCATCAGTTAGCGCTCTGGTAGCAGCCGACAGATGGTGTTGAGCCAGCTGGGGTTTACAGATGTAACCCTAACTTTAAAGTTCTCCTATCGTGCTATTTTATGCATATATTATGGGTCTCGGATATATACAAATATATAAAAACATGTCTTTGATGTATTTTGCTCAAAATACAAAGATAATAGTATGACGGCAAACAAGACTCAGCATGACTCAAGCATGACTCAAGCATGACTCAAACATGACTCAAACATGACTCAAACATGACTCATGACTCAAACATGACTCAAGCATGACTCAAGCATGACTCAAACATGACTCAAGCATGACTCAAGCATGACTCAAGCATGACTCATGACTCAAACATGACTCAAGCGTGACTCAAACATGACTCAAACATGACTCAAACATGACTCAAGCATGACTCAAGCATGACTCAAACATGACTCAAGCATGACTCAAGCATGACTCAAACATGACTCAAGCATGACTCAAGCATGACTCAAACATGACTCAAGCATGACTCAAACATGACTCAAACATGACTCAAGCATGACTCAAGCATGACTCAAGCATGACTCAAACATGACTCAAACAAGACTCAAACATGACTCAAGCATGACTCAAACATGACTCAAGCATGACTCAAGCATGACTCAAGCATGACTCAAACATGACTCAAACATGACTCAAACATGACTCAAGCATGACTCAAGCATGACTCAAGCATGACTCAAGCATGACTCAAGCATGACTCAAGCATGACTCAAACATGACTCAAGACTCAAACATGACTCAAGCATGACTCAAGACTCAAACATGACTCAAGCATGACTCAAGCAAGACTCAAGACTCAAACATGACTCAAGCATGACTCAAGCATGACTCAAGCATGACTCAAACAAGACTCAAACATGACTCAAACATGACTCAAGCATGACTCAAGCATGACTCAAGCATGACTCAAGCATGACTCAAACATGACTCAAACATGACTCAAGCATGACTCAAACATGACTCAAGCATGACTCAAACATGACTCAAACATGACTCAAGCATGACTCAAGCATGACTCAAACATGACTCAAACATGACTCAAGCATGACTCAAACATGACTCAAGCATGACTCAAACATGACTCAAGCATGACTCATGACTCAAACATGACTCAAGCATGACTCAAGCATGACTCAAACATGACTCAAGCATGACTCAAGCATGACTCATGACTCAAACATGACTCAAGCATGACTCAAGCATGACTCAAGCATGACTCAAGCATGACTCAAACATGACTCAAGCATGACTCAAGCATGACTCAAGCATGACTCAAGCATGACTCAAACATGACTCAAGCATGACTCAAGCATGACTCAAACATGACTCAAGCATGACTCAAACATGACTCAAGCATGACTCAAGCATGACTCAAGCATGACTCAAGCATGACTCAAGCATGACTCAAACATGACTCAAGACTCAAACATGACTCAAGCATGACTCAAGCAAGACTCAAGACTCAAACATGACTCAAGCATGACTCAAACATGACTCAAACATGACTCAAGCATGACTCAAGCATGACTCAAGCATGACTCAAACATGACTCAAACATGACTCAAGCATGACTCAAGCATGACTCAAACATGACTCAAGCGTGACTCAAACGTGACTCAAGCATGACTCAAACATGACTCAAACATGACTCAAGCATGACTCAAGCATGACTCAAGCGTGACTCAAGCATGACTCAAGCATGACTCAAACATGACTCAAGCGTGACTCAAACGTGACTCAAGCGTGACTCAAGCGTGACTCAAACGTGACTCAAGCGTGACTCAAACGTGACTCAAGCATGACTCAAACGTGACTCAAGCATGACTCAAACATGACTCAAGCATGACTCAAGCATGACTCAAACATGACTCAAGCATGACTCAAACATGACTCAAGCATGACTCAAACATGACTCAAGCAAGACTCAAGCATGACTCAAGCATGACTCAAACAAGACTCAAACATGACTCAAGCATGACTCAAGCATGACTCAAGCATGACTCAAGCATGACTCAAGCATGACTCAAGCATGACTCAAACATGAATCAAGCATGACTCAAACGTGACTCAAGCGTGACTCAAGCGTGACTCAAACGTGACTCAAACGTGACTCAAGCGTGACTCAAACGTGACTCAAACGTGACTCAAGCGTGACTCAAGCGTGACTCAAGCGTGACTCAAACGTGACTCAAGCATGACTCAAACATGACTCAAGCATGACTCAAGCATGACTCAAGCATGACTCAAGCATGACTCAAGCATGACTCAAACATGACTCAAGCATGACTCAAGCATGACTCAAGCATGACTCAAACATGACTCAAACATGACTCAAACATGACTCAAGCATGACTCAAGACTCAAGCATGACTCAAGCATGACTCAAGCATGACTCAAGACTCAAGCATGACTCAAGCATGACTCAAACATGACTCAAGCATGACTCAAACATGACTCAAGCATGACTCAAACATGACTCAAGCATGACTCAAGCATGACTCAAACATGACTCAAGCATGACTCAAACATGACTCAAACATGACTCAAGCATGACTCAAGCATGACTCAAGCATGACTCAAACATGACTCAAACATGACTCAAACATGACTCAAGCATGACTCAAGACTCAAGCATGACTCAAGCATGACTCAAGCATGACTCAAGCATGACTCAAGACTCAAGCATGACTCAAGCATGACTCAAGACTCAAGCATGACTCAAGCATGACTCAAGACTCAAACATGACTCAAGCATGACTCAAGCATGACTCAAGCATGACTCAAACATGACTCAAACATGACTCAAACATGACTCAAGCATGACTCAAGACTCAAGCATGACTCAAGCATGACTCAAGCATGACTCAAGCATGACTCAAGACTCAAGCATGACTCAAGCATGACTCAAGCATGACTCAAACATGACTCAAGCATGACTCAAGACTCAAGCATGACTCAAGCATGACTCAAACATGACTCAAGCATGACTCAAGACTCAAACATGACTCAAGCATGACTCAAACATGACTCAAGCATGACTCAAGACTCAAGCATGACTCAAACATGACTCAAGCATGACTCAAGCATGACTCAAGCATGACTCGAATGCTCCAACACGCTGCTATTCATAGTGGACTTGACCTCAAAAACATCCTGGGTGAATTCTCCACGACTCACAGATGTGGGAAAGAGTTTTCTCGACACCGATGCGTTATATCCGTCCAGGTCTTTGAACCGACAGCTGGGCCATCGCTCAGCAGCCATCAGAGAGAATATGAACTGATAACACCTGTCGTCCTGTCCTCAGAGACATGCTCCAGGTCCATGATGGACAGTTCATAAACCTGTCTGTCCTCTACTGCTGATATTAAAGCAGAATTACAACAACAAAAAACAGCTCGCAGATCGGTGGAATCCGATTCGGGCGCTTCTCGTTTTGGCAGAGGGATAACTGGTTAGCAGAAAGCTAAAGTGTTAGCAACTCTTTATATCAATCTAGGTTTGAATAGATTCTTCTTTTGCTCAAGTACTGAGACAAAGACATGCAGTTAGCATCTCACCAGGAGTGCAGAAGAAGCAGGGATATTTATAATATAAGAAATATATGAAACGTTCTAATTTAAATGTTTTATATTAATCCATCTTCCTTGGTATGGGTTTGCCTTGATGTGTAGGCAGTGGTTGCTGACATAGCATTTTCTCCTGCAGGATATTTCACCGTTGAGTCACCACCTGCATGTGTGGGATAGCCAATAGGATGGCTAATAATAATAATAATAATAATAATAATAACTGGGATTTCTATAGCGCCTTTCAAGGGACCCAAGGTTGCTTTACAGGAATAGGGCGAGCACAAACAAAACAAAACAAAGGTCAGACAGACAGAACAACAGATCGATTAGGGGCCGAAAGCCTTGATGAACAGATGGGACTTGAGGGCCCTTTGAAGGCGTCCAGTGTGGGGATGTTGCGAATCTCCGCAGGGAGAGCGTTCCAGAGGGGGGGGGCTGCCACGCTGAAGGCTCTGTCCCCGAAGGCTCTCAGTTTGGTGCGGGGGGTGGTGAGCAGGCCAGAGTCTGAGGACCGCAGGTTCCGGGGTGGGGCATGTGGGTGGAGGATGTCCGATAGGTACTGGGGGGCATGGAGGGCCTTGTAGGTCAGGAGGAGGACTTTGTAGGTGATGCGGGACTTAAATGCTCTCTCTGAAATGACCTGTTATTTGCCAAAGTCTCCAGAAGTACACCCCCCACCCCCGCATTACGATTGGGGGGTCATGTGTGAGGTGTGATGGGATGGATGCAGCTTACAGAAATCCACATATTTCTTCAACTGCTGAAACATTGCTCCCGGTAAAGTGCTGACTTAGCTCTGCAGCACGAATCACCACAGACCTCTGAAGCTTCCTGAGCCCCGCCCCAAACAGGAAGCAGCTGATCCGGAGGATGTCTGCAGGGCTGTTGAGGTCACAAGAGGCCGATTTACAGGGTTGCATTTCAGGTTTACAACGCATGTCCCCTGCACGGTTCATTGTGCACATCAAGGCTCCCGACTTGTTACGACGCAGTCGGGGTTCGGGTCTGTGCCGCTTGTGAGTTCTCGTTAAACTGAAGGCAGACCACGCGGCTTCTGGAAAACAACACTTAGACCATGACGCCATTGTTTGCCACCAGCAGACCACACTACGTCCCAGGGCGAGGGGAACAGCAGTCCTGCTAAGCATCTGCATCCATCAGCGGTTTCCATGTCAGAAAGCGGCGTCCCGCAGCTGCCACCGCATTCATAAACCTCTCATCGTTCCTCCTTCTGATGCACAGGGGCGCCAAACCACGTTATTTCACGTCCGCTGCGCGCCAACGTAAATACGCATGATTGACAGGAACCTGGGGAAACTCTATCTGAAGCCAATATCTCACACAGAAATCTAGATTACACCAATTTTCAAATCAGCTTCTATAAACACAGCTCAGCCCATTGGTGGAACCTCTGCCTGACGTTTCCTGTTCCTCTCGGTCAACACTCAACTCCCTTCTGATGCGAGCAGACACGAGCACGCGAGTTTAAGGTTTTCTCGCTAAGCGCCATGAGTTATACTTTATAGACTTGTCCCCGGCGGTTTTGGGTTCCCATGTCTACGCCTGGCGCCCGGTCAACGCTCCAAGCTTCGGATTAGGCGCTTAATCTGCGAGCTGCTGCTTGGATTGGCCGGATGCCCGTGCAGGTGGGAGCCAGCCTAACCCTCTCTCTGCTGATGCAGTGGAGAGGGGCAGAGGAAAGGCAGTGGGCGGTGGGGGCAGGACGAAGGCTGGGGTTTGAACTCGCCAGCATGTGTTGCTCGTCTTGGTGGACTCAGGTTTCCTGGGAGGTAATGAAGGTGCTGAGGCCAAAGTGAGAGCATATGAAATGGTCCGCAGCCTAAAATCTAACATGTTTAAAGCCAGAATGTCTGCAGCTTGAATCCCAGGAGAGGCTGGGAACACGTTCTGCTCTTCATCAACGACCGCCGGTGAGCCTCTCCAGGCAGGACACGCCCGACGGAGCTGCCGCAGAGTGAGAACCAGCTCTGACCAGCCACGCCCTGCTGCGTCAGAGCTGCTGTACGCAGAGGGCTGACCTTACGACGAGATTAGAGGCACTTTGTTGATCTCGATCTGGGGAATGTTTGCGTTCTTAGGATGTCTGGCTGAAAGCACAATATGTCGTTTTCTGTAACTCTCCAAATCCGGGATTGGGGAAGACTGAGTTTGGGATCGTCTACAATAATAATAATAACAATAATAATAATAACAACTTGGATTTAAAGAGCGCCGGTCATGAGACCTGAGGCCTCTTTACAACGGGAAGACTTTGGGGGCCAGAAAGGAAAAGAGTTGGACCAGTGAATAAGAAGATAGTTGGTTTTCCAATTAGGAAACTCTTTAATGAAGAACACAGAGATCATCTCGTAAAGCTCGATACTATCTGATCTTCAGAATCAGAAGCATAACAGTCTCCCGGTCGGGACTGTCAGCGCCCCTCTCTCTCTCTCTCTCTCTCTCCTCTCTCTCTCTCCTCTCTCTCTCTCTCTCTCTCCCCCCCTCTCTCTCTCTCCTCTCTCCTCCCCTCTCTCTCTCTCTCTCTCTCTCTCTCTCCCTCCCCCCCCCTCTCTCTCTCTCTCTCTCTCTCCCTCCCCCCCTCTCTCTCTCTCTCTCTCTCTCTCTGTCTCTCTCTCTCCCTCCCCCCTCTCTCTCTCTCTCTCTCTCTCTCTCTCTCTCTCTCTCTCTCTCCCTCTCTCTCTCTCTCTCTCTCTCTCTCTGTCTCTGTCTCTGTCTCTCTGTCCCACACAGACGCTTCTCCGTGACGATGACCGCTTGTGAAAATAAACACATTTAAAAAGTGGAGGGACACAAATGGGATTTTGAAAAGTGGGGGACATGTCCCCCCTGTCCCCAGTGGAAAGGACGCCCATGCCCTAGGGAACAGCGTTAGCTCTCAGCACTCAGCTCTCAGCACAACACAGCCGGTCTCTGGGCTCCGTAAAGTACCTCTCTCTCTCTATCTCTCTCTCTCTCTCTCTATCTCTCTCTCTCTCTCTCTCTCTCTCTCTCTCTCTCTCTCTCTCTCTCTCTCTCTCTCTCTCTCTCTCTCTCTCTCTCTATCTGCTAGCGACTACAAAGACTGACGACATCAAGCACATATTTCCAAAGTCAGTAGCCCAGTCAGTCTCTGCAGCGATTACGGGTATTAGCTTTTATT
Source organism: Champsocephalus gunnari (assembly GCA_036324595.1). Classification (NCBI taxonomy): domain Eukaryota; kingdom Metazoa; phylum Chordata; class Actinopteri; order Perciformes; family Channichthyidae; genus Champsocephalus; species Champsocephalus gunnari. Next base: position 1,278,017 of record CM070442.1, read on the forward strand.
TAGTGTCCGCAGTCTCAGGGAAGCAGACCTCAGATGTTTGGCGCTGACACGACAGCCGAGGGGAGGCAGTGGAGGAAGAGGAGGAGGAGGAGGAGGAGGGGGACGGGAGAGGAAGGGGATGAGAGAGGAAGGGGACGAGAGAGGAAGAGGACGAGAGAGGAAGGGGACGAGAGAGGAAGGGGACGAGAGAGGAAGAGGACGAGAGAGGAAGGGGACGAGAGAGGAAGGGGACGAGAGAGGAAGAGGACGAGAGAGGAAGAGGACGAGAGAGGAAGGGGACGAGAGAGGAAGGGGACGAGAGAGGAAGGAGACGAGAGAGGAAGGGGACGAGAGAGGAAGGGGACGAGAGAGGAAGGGGACGAGAGAGGAAGAGGACGAGAGAGGAAGGGGACGAGAGAGGAAGAGGACGAGAGAGGAAGGGGACGAGAGAGGAAGGGGACGAGAGACGAGAGAGGAAGGGGACGAGAGAGGAAGGGGACGAGAGAGGAAGGAGACGAGAGAGGAAGGGGACGAGAGAGGAAGGGGACGAGAGAGGAAGAGGACGAGAGAGGAAGAGGACGAGAGAGGAAGGGGACGAGAGAGGAAGGGGACGAGAGAGGAAGAGGACGAGAGAGGAAGAGGACGAGAGAGGAAGGGGACGAGAGAGGAAGAGGACGAGAGAGGAAGGGGACGAGAGAGGAAGAGGACGAGAGAGGAGGGGGACGAGAGAGGAAGGGGACGAGAGAGGAAGAGGACGAGAGAGGAAGAGGACGAGAGAGGAAGGGGACGAGAGAGGAGGGGGACGAGAGAGGAGGGGGACGAGAGAGGAAGAGGACGAGAGAGGAAGATGGGAACGGAGGGGGTTAAGTTGAAGAGGATGAAGTAACAGCCAGTAAATCAAACTGAAGAGACAAGACGCTGACAGACGCGGGCTCGGGGGTGCCTGTAAATATATTCCTCTGGACTTTGATGGAGGTCTCTCTCCAGTTTAAACAAAAGGTCCACCGGCCGTGTCGATGGGAAAGTCCCGTTGGCAGGCACGCGGTCGTAGACGCAGAGACATGGAGATGCTGCGACCTGACGAAAAGTCAAGAGCATCAAAGTTATCACAACTCCTCCTGAGGGAGCGATGATACCTCGGCCAGATGTCATCACAATCCATCAAGTATCTGGCTGCGGAGCTGGAGGAGCGAGGGGAGCGTCGGGCCCCGTCCCAACGTCAACACTCACCGAACCAGCAGGCGCTAGGGTTGAGGACGTGCCGTGACCCTGGAGACGTGGAGTACCCCACACACAGCGAGGAGAGGAGGGTCTCCCGCTCAGAGAGAGGCTGGGATGCTAACCTGCAGATGCTAGGACATTAGCATCAGTAGCATTAAGGACCACATGCAGACAGCTCGTCAGATTGGGACGGTTCTGGAGTGGTTCTGGAGTGGTTCTGGGGTGGTTCTGGAGTGGTTCTGGAGTGGTTCTGGGACGGTTCTGGAGTGGTTCTGGAGTGGTTCTGGGGTGGTTCTGGAGTGGTTCTGGAGTGGTTCTGGAGTGGTTCTGGGGTGGTTCTGGGGGTTAGTGAGGAGGCTGAATCCATGTCTGACAGTTCCAGGATACACACTGGCAGTTTGAACCAGAAAGGGTATCTGTTCCCTCTGTGGGCTGGTTCTGATGCATTCTGGGACTCTTGATCATTTGGATTGCACATACTGAAAATAATTGTCAGGTAATAATAATGGTCCTCTTGTGCTCTCGATATTCAATGGTCTCAATACTCTTGGTGATCTGAATCAGCCACAGAGAGACATGTCCTCCTTCTGGTTCAAACGGACATTTTGGATCCGAGAAAATGTCAGAAATGGACTCAGCATCCTCGATAACCCACAAACCCACTGCAGACCCTACTCTCTGGGTCTCCACGTGTCCCTCTGGGTCTCCACGTGTCCCTCTGGGTCTCCACGTGTCTCTGGGTCTCCACGTGTCCCTCTGGGTCTCCACGTGTCCCTCTGGGTCTCCACGTGTCCTCTGGGTCTCCACGTGTCCCTCTGGGTCTCCACGTGTCTCTGGGTCTCCACGTGTCTCTGGGTCTCCACGTGTCTCTGGGTCTCCACGTGTCCCTCTGGGTCTCCACGTGTCCTCTGGGTCTCCACGTGTCTCTCTGGGTCTCCACGTGTCTCTCTGGGTCTCCACGTGTCTCTGAGCTGCAGACCCTACTCTCTGGGTCTCCACGTGTCTCTGAGCTGCAGACCCTACTCTCTGGGTCTGGGTCTGGGTCTGGGTCTGGGTCTCCACGTGTCCAGGTGCTGCCAACGAGACTGAGGTGTTGGCAGGACTTAGATGACCCTCGATCTTCACATGCTGCAGGTCTCTCTCGCTGACGTTTTGAGCACACAATAACCCACAATGCATAGCGTCTTGACGGTAACCACGCGGGAAGCCCGTAGGCGTGTTCAGCCGGGTGAACTGGGTTCACTGGGATGCTACGACTACACAGAACCACTCAGTGACCTGGGTCTCAGGAGCACACGAAGCCAGAGCGGCAGATAACTGATCATCATTTCATCTGTTATCTTTACTTTGACAAGTAATCAGATTACTGTCAGGATTAGGTCCAAGACCTGAGTACTTCTACGTTTACTCAAGACCTGAGTACTTCTACGTTTACTCAAGACCTGAGTACTTCTACGTTTACTCAAGACCTGAGTACTTCTACGTTTACTCAAGACCTGAGTACTTCTACTTTTACTCAAGACCTGAGTACTTCTACGTTTACTCAAGACCTGAGTACTTCTACTTTTACTCAAGACCTGAGTACTTCTACGTTTACTCAAGACCTGAGTACTTCTACTTTCACTCAAGATCTGAGTACTTCTACGTTTACTCAAGACCTGAGTACTTCTACGTTTACTCAAGACCTGAGTACTTCTACGTTTACTCAAGACCTGAGTACTTCTACGTTTACTCAAGACCTGAGTACTTCTACTTTCACTCAAGACCTGAGTACTTCTACGTTTACTCAAGATCTGAGTACTTCTACGTTTACTCAAGACCTGAGTACTTCTACTTTCACTCAAGATCTGAGTACTTCTACTTTTACTCAAGACCTGAGTACTTCTACGTTTACTCAAGACCTGAGTACTTCTACTTTTACTCAAGATCTGAGTACTTCTACTTTTACTCAAGACCTGAGTACTTCTACTTTTACTCAAGACCTGAGTACTTCTACGTTTACTCAAGACCTGAGTACTTCTACGTTTACTCAAGATCTGAGTACTTCTACTTTTACTCAAGATCTGAGTACTTCTACTTTTACTCAAGATCTGAGTACTTCTACTTTTACACAAGATCTGAGTACTTCTACTTTTACTCAAGATCTGAGTACTTCTACTTTTACGTACGAACTGCGCATGCGTGAGTGGCAATAACTCTCCTCACCAGCAGGCGGCGGTGGTGTGTATCCGTCATTCAAAACAGGCAACAACCGGAAGACAGAGAAGAAGAACAGACTACGTGATATAAACAAACAACAAACAGCTTCACGTTAGCTTCACGTTAGCATCACGTTAGCTTCACGTTAGCATCACGTTAGCATCACGTTAGCTTCACGTTAGCATCACGTTAGCATCACGTTAGCATCACGTTAGCTTCACGTTAGCATGTGTTCTTAGCAGGTGCTTGTTGAGGTTTGATTATGACTGATTTTAGTAAGTAACGAAGTAACGCGTGTCGGGGCGATGTTAGTAACTGAAGTCTGACTACTGGATTATAAAAGTAGCGCGTTACACTCCGTTACCGACACAAGTATTATTACACCCAACTCTGGTCGTGTGCCATGTTGTGAAAGCACGTAGAGCTGCACCTGGTGTACAACAAGTGTTCTTCAAAGACAGCTTTATTAACATCCAGGAGCCCGGTATGCGTCGTGCAGATGTGGGAGGAGGGGGGGTAATGGGGAGGAGGGGGGGTACGGGGGAGGAGGGGGGGTAATGGGGGGGGGGTAAGGGGGTAAGGGGGGGGGGTAAGGGGGGTCCAGGCATTCTGATGTTTCAGTTCACTACTGTTCATCAGCACCAAGCCACGAGAACCAGAGCAACGGCTTCAAACATCACATGGAGGTAATAAAGTACGTCGTCTTGCAATTGAGTGATTTATATAAATAGTTATCACCACAATAAACCGTGTTTAATTTGGTCTTAATGTACGTTATTTAACTTCATATTCTGTTCTTGTACATATCGTATTCTATTTACATGTTTATCGACTTCTTGCACTCTTTTATTTTTAGTATTTTATGATGTATGTCGCCTCGCGGGAGGAGCTCAGGTCAGAAGGATGTCAGAGCCATGTGTACCCTGTGGCTGCCGAGCCTTTGAAGCGTTTGCCTCTCAACGTCTGCTCAGGTTTCACTCTGCAGAGCGTTAAGTGTAACACGTCTTAATGGTCTCTCAGCCTCACTAACACTTCGCCCGCCCAAGCAGCCGCCGCTCAGCCTCGTAGTGATCGCAGACAGATACCTTGATGCTGATGCACCAACATCAGAGTGGTGGTGAGAATCCAAAAGTGCGCGTGCCAGTCCATCCTGCTCGCTTCCTCCTTAGCGTCCTTCACGTAAGGTTCCTCACAGCAGCGTCCCGGCTTCCTAGGAATAAAAAACACCTCAAAGGAAAAAAATCCTCCGTGCTGAAATCAAACACCTGGAAAGAAACAGAAAGAAGGTCCAGAGGAACTGCTCCCACCCAGGTGCAGAGCTGAAGTGAGGAGGAGGAGGAGGAGGAGGAGGAGGAGGAGGAGGAGGAGGAGGAGGGAGGAGGAGGAGGAGGAGGGCAAAGTGAGCACAGCTGTCTGGAGCTGTGTCATATCAGAGGAGGAGGAGGAGGTGGAGGAGGAGGAGGAGGAGGGGGAGGAGGGGGAGGAGGAGGAGGAGGGAGGAGGAGGAGGAGGAGGAGGAGGACACAGGGAGGCTGGCTCCAACTCAATTGACTTCAAGGTCCAGTTAGCAGCTTAGTGGACCCGGACATGTGGAGACCCCCAAGTGTTCTGAGAGCAGTGTTCCCCCGGATGGAGTCAGAGCAGCTGAGGCACGAGGGCCCAGCGTAATGTGAGCGTGTGTGCACGTGGAATGTTTTAGTGTGTGCACGTGCGAAGTGCGCCCCGCCAATTTGCTTCAATGTGCCAGCACAAGAAAGGCTCTCGAGGCCCAGCGCCAGGGCCGGCTCTAGACAATCTGCTGCCCTGGGCGAGATTTGATATATAAAGAATAAATGAAAAATCTCTCCAAAAGGCAAATACACTCCAGAACAGAAACTGGTTGACAGAGGTCAGGGGGTCAAACTCAATGTCATTGCGGGCCGCATCAGCATTATGGTTGCACTCGAATATGTTTATATATATCAAATAATGTATTATATTACATTATTGCCTCTACATTGGATTATGATCGGATAGGGTAATAACTTCATAATAACTACGCCTGAAAGCAGAAGTCTCGGGGCGAATAATTGCAAGTCTCTTCAGTGAGAATGTCACAAAATGATTTAAAAAGAAAAGTCAAAATAAAAATAATTAAGTGACATTTTGAAAGAAGTTACATTTAAAAAAAGAAAAGTCAAATTCTGAGATGCATTGTGGGACATGTAGTTTATTGGCAACGTGCTCCTGTAACTCACCATGTAACCGCATAATAAACATATCATATTTTTTGCAAGCTCTTGTGGGGCCGCATGAAATGAAGTCGCGGGCCGGATTTGGCCCCCGGGCCTTGAGTTTGACACCCCCTGACATCGGTCATATACTTCAAAATAGCTTCAAATGTATTCAGTATTGAATGAACATGTTTGAATTGGAGGGTGGCGTCACATCCTCTAGGGGGGTCCGGGGGTATGCCCCCCCGGGAAGATTTGTTTGAACGTTTTAAAGTAAAAATGCTTCAATCTGGTGACTTTGAGCGCACAGAGACTAGAGACCTGATCGAGGGGAACTCTAAACACCCGTATGGAAAAGATCGGTTTACATTTTAATAATCAAATCAGTATGTGAGCATAACCAGTAACCCACAGCCAATTACAAATACATGTAGCTTATTTGATTTTTGTTGTTCATTCAGATCTTATTTGACCTCGTTAACTTATTTTACTTCATTTATTTATTTATGCATATTTTTGTATCTCTCCAACTTTAAACGATATGTTTTGGATTACTGTCCTATATCAGCGTTTCTCAAACCTTTTCATACCAAGGACTTAATCAATAAAAAAACACTCGCGGACCACCTAACTCCACAGATATCCAAAAACACATCGTTTTTCTAGAACAGATTACAAATCGCCTGAAAATGGTACAAACAAGTGGCAACATGTGTGACGAAGGTGTTGCGCTGGGCTATGTCATGCAATATAATTGAAACTTAAGCTCGCTCCATTGCGGAGATATTCCCGCGAGAGTGCGGAAAACTTAAATGTATTTATTCATTTCAAATGTGAAATTTTACCAAAATTCTCACGGACCACCAGGGGGTGCTCACGGACCACCAGTGGTCCGCGGACCACACTTTGAGACGCACTGTCCTATAGTATACATTGGAATGATTTCAAACCTGTTTTTATTTATCCTAATAATTATAAAGGAGTGCCTTGGAAATATGTGTTTACATAATTTGTGGTCAAACCGTTTGAGACCCACTGAGATAACTTAGACTAAAGTGAACTATCTAACACTCAGAGTGCTTCACCTCACTGAGCCTCTCAGTCTGACTAGACGAGCTCTCCTCCACCTGGCTGTAGAAACATCTACTTCTTATCCGTTAGCGCAGCTAGCACCAGATGCTAATAACAACAGCGCCGGTACTCTCCCTCGCTCGCTCCCACGCTCGCACGTTGGCTGTGAGCTGCGGGCGCCTGATAAGCCAACATCCCCCACTTTCATCACTACAGCGCCCATCGTGCAGGGCGAATGAAAAGTGTAACCGGGATGAAAAGCGTGTTACATTTACTTAATTATGAATGTTGTTACATCAAGGCCGAACATTTGGATGAGCGCCAACGGTCAAACATTTTTTTTCCTCCCAGGTCTGGCGCCCAAGGCGACCGCCTGTTAATACCAAACAAATCGGCCCTGCCTCGTACATACAGTGGCAATGTCTCAACTTAGCAAAAATACACCTTTATTGAACATACAGTGACAAAAATACTACAAATCCACATAACAAACAATCAAATACATTATATATGCGCCACCACTATGTGTATAGAGGGGAAACACTGGATAGGAGAGGAGAGTAGGGTCTGCAGCTCAGAGAGACTGCTGGATGCTAACCTGCAGCTGTTGGGACATTAGCACAGTTAGCATCAGTAGCGTTGGTTAGCATTGCAGACCGTAGTTTGGGTTATTGAGGATCCTGAATCCATTTCTGAATTTCCAGGATCAAAAATGTCAGTTTTAACCTTTTCTGTTCTCTCTGCACTCGTTCTGACGGCCACGAGCCGAGTGTTGCAACCATTGGACATCGAGAGCCCTAGATGAGCATTATGACCCGACAACTATTTTCCAAATAAGCAATCAATCCAACTGATCCAGAGTCGCCTAAAATCGCCCCGAATTCATCAGCCTCCTGACTCTCAGAGTTCTGGGAGCAGCGAGTCCATGTCTGTTCCCTGTGTGGAATGATTCGGATTGATTTGGGTCGGTTTGGAAGATTTAGGATCGTCTGGATCGTTGCTTATTTATGTTGATATGAATTGTCCACTGTGAGGTAATCAGGCTCACCAGGTGCTCTCTGTGTCCCGTGGTTGCAACACAGTCAGAATCGGTCCACAGAGAGGACAGACACTGAGAAATGGTTTCAGCGTCCTCAGTGACCTCCTTAACCGCTCCACTACTGTCCTAATCTGACACGCCATGCAACTGGTCTGACTCATCTGGAGGCGTCCGGACATGTGCTTCCCTGCTGCTTAACATGTCCGTTTCTATTTAGGGGAAAGGGATGACTCTTATTGTGGTGACCACTGGTGTAGGAGTCGACGAGTAAAGGACCCGAATTCTCCTGGAGGATTGAGGTATCCAGGAGAAGTTCTCACCTTCATAACCGTTTTAGTTTGCCTTCATGAACTCAAACCAAAATCAGTTTGAAGATTTAAAAAAGCACTGATGTATTTCACAAAGCAGAACTCGGCCTAAGGGTTCTAGTTTGGATGTAGTGTCTGCAAGACAACTATATATACATACATATTAAACATGTACTATGTTCTGCACAGGTGTTGATAAATTAGATCGATGTTATACAGTACATGTGGTCGATCAGGGGTTTGTGAGGTTTACGATTAGATAGCGGGTTGTATAAGATATAACGCTATACAGCATCAGTCACATTTCCAAACTCAGTCTCATCGTGTCGTGTCTGTAATATTTAAAACACGTTTCCCTGGAGACCCGGATAATCGCTGGTTGAACGACACGAGCGTTTCGCCGAGTGAGGAGCCAGCGTCTGAATAGCGCTCGCTCCGTCGACCCTGACTGCAGACGGGGAACTAAAGGGGAGTCCTGTTTCTGTGCATCTCTCTCTCCGCGTGACGCGTGCTGCTCTCTGTCCCCGCGGCGCTGCCAGACCTCCACCCGTTGGTCTGGACGGAGCGGCTGGGTCTCTTGGAGTCAGCTGGCGCACACCACGGCGCAGCGCGCGGGAGAAGGACGCGCTGTGAAAGGCGGACCCCAGGCGTACCGTCCCCGGGCCCGGCTTAGGGGAAGCGGTCTCGCTGCCGTTCTGTCCGTCTCGCCGAGGACAGGCCGACGTGGTTAACCAGATCCACAACGAGATTAACGAGGACGACCCAAACATCTGGGCGGCAGAAGCGAGGCCGAGCGTCTGCTCGGGCTTCCCCAGAACGGCTCCACCAGCCCTCGTGAAATGTTCTCGAATGAGCTCGGTGTCCCGACACGAGGAAGTGAGTCTACCGCCACGACAGGAAGTCATTATGTGTGGGAACGCTTCTTTAAGCTCTCACAGGCTTTACATAAAGGTGCGGGTTTCTATTTTAACTCTCTTTCCGAGGAGCAACGATTCACTTTGATGGTAGAGACAACTTATAATAATAATAATAATATATCTAATTTATATAGCGCTTCTCATCTGCCAAGACAAATCTCGAAGTGCTTCACAGCAAGGGATACGGATACGCTTTGAGAGATTAAACAAATGATTGTAATAATAATAAGAAATCAAAAAATGAAATAGAAAATAGAAATACAAAAATAAAAGTCGGAGATAGCGATAACAATGGCAGTACTCCAGGGGTATCGAAGTTTATAGCCCTCCATTCGTTTCTATTGGATGTCGATGCCTCCTAGTCTCTATGGTCTCCAGCAGCACACGGGGGGGCCGTACAGCTGATGGGGTCGCGACCTCCAGGGAAATAAACACGTTTTAATAAGCTGCAAAAACCAGTCTGAGCTTGTAAGAAGACGAATGAAATGCAATAGTAGCAGAATTATAATAATAATATTAATAGCAGAAACGGCAGGACCCGCAGACCCGGCGGACGCTCAGAAGTCGAGCAACCGGAGCTTTGTTTCACGGTCAGCGTTAAGCAACACCTTGAGACGGTTTTCCTGCGATCAGAATAATCTCAATGTCACAAAGCGTTCCCCGCATGTTGACGGATATAAACTCCGACAGAGCCAAGCTAGCTGCAGTCTGCATGCTAAGCTAGGCTAACCGTATCCGACTGTCTGGTCCTCTGTGTTGAGAGGCACGTGCGCGGTGTGCATATTCATCGCTCTGAGAGATACTTCAATCAGGAAGCAACCAGCGTCGATAAAAGAGAAGGACACATAACCGGTCACATCTCCATTGAGTTCTGTACACACACATTTAACTTTCTTCAGTGAACGTGCGCGTGTGTGTGTGTGTGTGTGTGTGTGTGTGTGTGTGTGTGCGCGCGTGCGTGCGTGTGTGTGTGCGTGCGTGTGTGTGTGTGTGTGTGCGTGAGTGCGTGTGTGTGTGTGCGTGCGTGCGTGTGTGTGTGTGTGTGCGTGCGTGCGTGTGTGTGTGTGTGTGTGCGTGCGTGCGTGTGTGTGTGCGCGCGTGTGTGTGTGCGTGCGTGCGTGTGTGTGTGTGTGTCATTTAGCCAACTTCTCATCAGGTCTTCAGGCGAGATGATTAGAGAGGAGGTGAAACTGGAAACAACAGCCTGTCTCTCCCAGAGCCAGAGAAACAGGAAATGACAGAGGAGGAGGTGAGATAATGGGGGAGAGGAGGGAGAAAGGGAGGGCAATGGGAAGAGGCAATAAGGGCAGAGAGAGAGAAGAAGAAGCGACGGAAAGGGAAAAGGGGAATTTTCATGATTTAAAATTAAAAGTGAGAAGAGAGAAATAAAAAAGTAGACAACAGTTAAATAATCAAAACACAACAGATACCAGGGGACACTAAAGAGTGACGCACACAGCTGGGAGACCAGGGGACACTAAAGAGTGACGCACACAGCTGGGAGACCAGGGGACACTAAAGAGTGACGCACACAGCTGGGAGACCAGGGGACACTAAAGAGTGACGCACACAGCTGGGAGACCAGGGGACACTAAAGAGTGACGCACACAGCTGGGAGACCAGGGGACACTAAAGAGTGACGCACACAGCTGGGAGACCAGGGGACACTAAAGAGTGACGCACACAGCTGGGAGACCAGGGGACACTAAAGAGTGACGCACACAGCTGGAGACCAGGGGACACTAAAGAGTGACGCACACAGCTGGAGACCAGGGGACACTAAAGAGTGACGCACACAGCTGGAGACCAGGGGACACTAAAGAGTGACGCACACAGCTGGAGACCAGGGGACACTAAAGAGTGACGCACACAGCTGGGAGACCAGGGGACACTAAAGAGAGACGCACACAGCTGGGAGACCGGGGGACACTAAAGAGTGACGCACACAGCTGGAGACCAGGGGACACTAAAGAGTGACGCACACAGCTGGAGACCAGGGGACACTAAAGAGAGACGCACACAGCTGGATACCAGGGGACACTAAAGAGAGACGCACACAGCTGGGAGACCAGGGGACACTAAAGAGTGACGCACACAGCTGGAGACCAGGGGACACTAAAGAGTGACGCACACAGCTGGAGACCAGGGGACACTAAAGAGTGACGCACACAGCTGGAGACCAGGGGACACTAAAGAGTGACGCACACAGCTGGGAGACCAGGGGACACTAAAGAGTGACGCACACAGCTGGGAGACCAGGGGACACTAAAGAGTGACGCACACAGCTGGGAGACCAGGGGACACTAAAGAGTGACGCACACAGCTGGGAGACCAGGGGACACTAAAGAGTGACGCACACAGCTGGAGACCAGGGGACACTAAAGAGTGACGCACACAGCTGGGAGACCAGGGGACACTAAAGAGTGACGCACACAGCTGGAGACCAGGGGACACTAAAGAGTGACGCACACAGCTGGAGACCAGGGGACACTAAAGAGTGACGCACACAGCTGGGAGACCAGGGGACACTAAAGAGTGACACACACAGCTGGGAGACCAGGGGAAACTAGGCCTGGCAAAGGCTAGAGATCAGGCTCAGAGGTAGAGTGGCTGCGTTCAGGCTCAGAGGTAGAGTGGCTGCGTTCAGGCTCAGAGGTAGAGTGGCTGCGTTCAGGCTCAGAGGTAGAGTGGCTGCGTTCAGGCTCAGAGGTAGAGTGGCTGCGTTCAGGCAGCTGAGGAATAGTTTCACTTCAAATGTCAAAAGTGCTAAATCAAAGTTCTATCAGTCAGTCAAGAACCTGAATAATCCTCGAACATTTTGGAAAGCCATTAAATCGTTATCCACCGGCGATATCCGTAATGAGCTCCTCCGTGCCTCACCTCAGCACCTGCTCTCTGTCGGACAGGGCTCTATGCTCAGCTGCTTTAATGAGCACATTGTGACCTGTGCCTCTCTGTTTGATTCTGTCACTGACTCTGCTTCTGTGAACACCAGTCCGTGACTCTGAACAACGTGGTCTGGAAACCCTTTCAGTTTTACCCCTTTTACTGTTGATGTTGTTCGTGAAGCTTTATCTAAGCTAGATCCTAGGTAACCAGCCGGCGGTTACATAAAAAGGAGTTTCTATGTAACCATGACAACCTGTCTGAGCATCAGTCAGGCTTCAGAAAGCAGCGCAGCACCATCACTGCCACGATGAAAGTGTGAACGATGTGGAGAGTATCTAGATCAGGGGCGCCCAACCTTTTTTGAACCGAGAGCTACTTTTAAAGTTGCCAGTCTGCCGAGATCTCCCAGTCCAAATAGAGAGGCGTAGCCATTACTGACAGCCTACTACCCAGGTAGATACACACTTCTACTTGTATAAAACTGACCTTTGTACGATTAATACTTCATAAAATACTGCAGATCCTTTATCTTACCGCTTTCTAATCTGCACACATACAAGTATTTAACTGAAGCTACACAGCAGTGTTGTTGATACAGAGTTGGAGTTTATGCACACGTCACTACAGTGGGTAATGTTCAAGAAGCATTGAACCGGGCTGCCACACGACACAGGGACAAAGAGAAGACTCTGAACCCTTTCTTTGCCATTATATAAAAATAGTGTTGCTACAAAAGTATAAATGAGGCTTCCTAATAAGACGACTCAGATCTGAAGCTGCTCAGGAATCTGCTGCCAACGTGCAATAAGAGAGACAACATTAACAGAATCAAACCCTTTTTGTGTTGCATTTTAGTAGATTATAAAAATAAATGCCTTTAAAATAGGATGCAAGCAACACTAGCTTCTGAACCTGAACTGATGATAGACTATAATCAATTTAAGTTTGCATTCTTATACCATTTTGTACAATAATTATAATGAATAAGTTCAAACAAACTCAAACGTACAGCTGATTAATAACGGTATCTAACTTGAGTTTTTATTATATCAAAAACCTGTTGAAGTGCTTCTGTTATTTTTACTGTCCCCTAAAGCGCGTCAGCAGCCTCCAGGAACGCTTCTTTCACAACTTCGCCGTCTTTGAAAGACTTCATGTGTTCCTCCAGAACGTGACTGACACGATGAGATGCTCTGGAGCCCCTCCCCTTTAGCTGTCCTCTCAGGCCCCTCCCCTTTAGCTGTCCTCTCAGGCCCCTCCCCTTTAGCTGTCCTTTCAGGCCCCTCCCCTTTAGCTGTCCTCTCAGGCCCCTCCCCTTTAGCTGTCCTCTCAGGCCCCTCCCCTTTAGCTGTCCTCTCAGGCCCCTCCCCTTTAGCTGTCCTCTCAGGCCCCTCCCCTTTTGGGAGCGTAGGGCAGAATTAGGAGGGAATTCCGTCTCGTAGCGTTTATGCACTGTTTTGAAATGCCGCTCCTAAATTACCCTTCTTCGATAAAGCCACGCTCGCATTGCAGACGAGAGACGAGAGACAGATGGACTTTGAACTGGAACAGATACAAAAATAATCATCCTCCCACTCGGAGTGAACATTATATATTTTGGGCTTTTTTGCTTCTGCCATAATTGCGGTCTTGTTTGTGTGCGGACTGTCACTCCTGTTGACACGGAGAACGTCAGCGAAATAGTGCCCACTGCCCACCAGCCACGCCCCCGCACATGGGGTCACGCCGGCCAATCACAAAGCTTTGGTGCGTTCAAGTGCATTATTCTGGCACGGGAAGATTATGTTACAGGACATTAACGATAAAACAGAATATTGTTGTTCTATTTTTAGACACATCTCGCGATCGACTGGGAATCCGGTCGATCGCGATCGACTGGTTGGGCACCCCTGATCTAGATGATAAGCAGAGTCGAGCAGCTCTGTTTGTTGACCTGTCCAAAGCGTTCGACACGTCGATCATCTCATCTTGAAGCAGAGGCTGCTCAGTGTCGGCATGTCCAGCCGTGCAGTGGGTGGTTTGAGAACTGCCTCTCTGAAAGGTCCCATGTGCTCACTCTGATGGACTGTCTTCTGAGTGGTTACACATCACTAATGGTGTACCACAAGGCTCTGTTTCAGGCCCACTTTTATTCTCCATCTACATCTACAGCTCAGGAGAACATGTGGATGAAGCTACTTCACATCATGCGGATGATCCCGTGATGTTCTGAGCAGGTCCCTCAGTCAGGAGCTGGTGTTACATCACAGGCTGCTTCTAACACTACTCAGACTCAGCGCTCTGAACTAAAGCTTCTTCTGATGTGGATCAAACCAAGGTAACGCTCTCTCTAAAGCTACACAGACCCAGAGCCTGCTTTAGATATTGTAACTACTCAAGGAACAATACTCAAAGTGGTTACCTGTTACAAACACCTGGGTGTCTGCTTGATGATCGTCTCTCCTCTAAACTTCAGGTCTCTAACCTGCTGAGGAGCTGAGGGTGAGGCTAGGGTTCTTCTACAGGAACAAGTCCTGCTTCTCCTTGAGGCCAGGAAGAGGCTCTGTGACCTTTGACCTGTGCTGGACTCTGGGATCTGGTCTATCTGAAGGCTCTGTGACCTTTGACCTGTGCTGGACTCTGGGGATCTGGTCTGTATGAATGCACCGGCCCGTTGCCTGGTCCAGTTAGATGCTGCGTATCACAGCGCTCTGAGACGTGTGACAGACTGTAAAGCATTAACCCTTCACTGTACCCTGTAGCAAGGGCTGGTCCGCTTCACTCTCTGCACGGAGGCTCAGTCTCTGGGTACATCTTTATCTACAAAGCCATGCTAGGGAAACCTCCATCTGATATCTGCTCCTGATCTCACAGAGAATTGTAAGTGGCTACTGCCTGAGATCGCATGCTGTGTTTTTATTAGATGTGCCAGCTGCTAGGACTGTCTGAGGGAAGCAGCTTCTAGAGGCAGCTCCTCTGTCCTGGAGCAGGCTGCACATTAAATGGAAACTGAACAATCTGGTGCCACTAAATGTTTTTAAAGCTCGGTTGGATGCTGCCCAATCAGAAGCTGTTGGTACCTGCTCATGTGGATAATTATGTAAATGAGCTGATGATGTCCTTTTGTTGTTCTGTTTATGCTTCATGTGGAACTACTTGAGCAGGTCTGCCTTGGAAAAGAGATCAATGATCTCAATGGGATTCATCTGTATAAATAAAGGTTTGAAATGAAATGAAATGATTTCAGACATACTGACAAACACTAACAGTTATGAGACAGACTAACTCTGAGACAGAGACAGCTGTCGGCCACCATAGGAATGGATTCATAGAAGTAAATCAAGGGCAAGTCTTGCATAAAAAAAAATTAAAAAAGTCATATTCTGTTGACTTGTATACAGACTTCTTAGCCTATGAGCTTATGATGATAGAACCTTTGAATCTGAATTGAGTTTGAATTGAACAGCCCAAGTCGAATATGAAGCATGACATGCAGAGACTCCGAGGTCTGACTGCAGGGTCTGTGTTCAGAACACCACTTCCCTCCATCTCGGTCATAACAAGATGGAGGGAGGTGGAACTGATGAGCAGGTAGAAAGGCTGAAAGAACTAAAGGTCCAGTTTGAAATCCGCCTAATTCTGTAAACCCACCTGGATATTTACGGAGCAGCGGTCAAAGGCCGGATCAACATTCTTCTGAGGGGCACTTCCCATAATCATTTATAAAAACACGTTTTAAAACCAAAAGTTAAATATAGTTGCACATCTCTGACTTACCGACCAATCTATTTAAAAACGCTCACACTCACACTATTATTTAATACTCAACAGAATTCTACAAAATAATCAGCTAGCACAGAGACAATGGTCTTCTTTAGTAATCACTCGCACAAGAGCAGACGACAAACTAGACCAATGATAGTTATTAAATGAGCAGCCAACAATCACAATGATGAAGTTACTGTTTGAGGACATTACAGCAAAAATATCATTTTTTTGGTCTATTTTGCTTCCATGTTTTCCATGTTTTCTTTCACTCTAATGCAGGGGTGGGGAACCTCCGGCTCCCGGGCCGTATACGGCCCGCGAGACCATTTGGTACGGCCCTCGAGGTAATTTATAAACACACGCAAAAAAGAAAAAAATGAAAGAAATCTAGACCGCAAACAAATTAAACAAGTGAGTGCTAGTTTTTCCTGGCCAAGGTCAGGGTCCTTGAACACAACACGAGCCTAACGTGTCATCACGTGGTACATGTCTCGTCTGACAGCAGGGTTGCAGTTCTGCACCAGAACGCCGCTCCGCCCCTTCCACACATTGCAGTACCCACAAGGAGCCACATGTTCCTGCGTGGCTGCTCTCTGGCTGAGAGCCCGGTGGAGACCTGCTCCTCCGTCTCACTGAGCAGACGGGCAGGAGCTGTGTTGTTAGCATCTGGTTAGCTCGCTATGCTAACGACTATAAGAAGCTTTTTCTCCAACCAGTGAGGTGAAGGCACATCTTTATATGATCATTATAGTTATTAAAAACAAGAGAATAAAGTAAACAGGTATAAAATACTAGATGACAGTAATTAATAAAGAAGAATCCAGTTTGAAAGGAGAGTGATTTGTAAAATATCCATAAAGAAAAATAAATCTGCTTCCAGTTCTGTTTCATCTGGTGCTGAGAGATGTGTCCATAGATCTCTCATGCTGCTCTCAGAGTGACCAGATTGATGCTTCAACTTCAACATTTAAACAAAATCTTCCGGGGGGAGCATGCCCCCGTACCCCCCTAGAGGAGGTGAGGTCCCCCCTAGAGGAGGTTAGGTCCCCCCTAGAGGAGGTTAGGACCCCCCTAGAGGAGGTTAGATCCCCCCTAGAGGAGGTGAGGACCCCCCCAGAGGAGGTTAGGACCCCCCTAGAGGAGGTGAGGACCCCCCTAGAGGACCCCCCTAGAGGAGGTGAGGACCCCCCCAGAGGAGGTGAGGACCCCCCTAGAGGAGGTTAGATCCCCCCTAGAGGAGGTGAGGACCCCCCTAGAGGAGGTGAGGACCCCCCTAGAGGAGGTTAGATCCCCCCTAGAGGAGGTTAGGACCCCCCTAGAGGAGGTTAGATCCCCCCTAGAGGAGGTGAGGACCCCCCTAGAGGAGGTGAGGACCCCCCTAGAGGAGGTGAGGACCCCCCTAGAGGAGGTTAGATCCCCCCTAGAGGAGGTGAGGACCCCCCTAGAGGAGGTGAGGACCCCCCTAGAGGAGGTTAGATCCCCCCTAGAGGAGGTTAGGACCCCCCTAGAGGAGGTGAGGACCCCCCTAGAGGAGGTTAGATCCCCCCTAGAGGAGGTTAGGACCCCCCTAGAGGAGGTGAGGACCCCCCTAGAGGAGGTTAGATCCCCCCTAGAGGAGGTTAGGACCCCCCTAGAGGAGGTGAGGACCCCACTAGAGGAGGTTAGATCCCCCCTAGAGGAGGTTAGATCCCCCCCCTAGAGGAGGTGAGGTCCCCCCTAGAGGAGGTGAGGACCCCCCCTAGAGGAGGTGAGGACCCCCCTAGAGGAGGTTAGATCCCCCCTAGAGGAGGTTAGGACCCCCCTAGAGGAGGTGAGGACCCCCCTAGAGGAGGTTAGATCCCCCCTAGAGGAGGTTAGGACCCCCCTAGAGGAGGTTAGATCCCCCCTAGAGGAGGTGAGGACCCCCCTAAAGGAGGTGAGGACCCCCCTAGAGGAGGTGAGGACCCCCCTAGAGGAGGTTAGATCCCCCCTAGAGGAGGTGAGGACCCCCCTAGAGGAGGTGAGGACCCCCCTAGAGGAGGTTAGATCCCCCCTAGAGGAGGTTAGGACCCCCCTAGAGGAGGTGAGGACCCCCCTAGAGGAGGTTAGATCCCCCCTAGAGGAGGTTAGGACCCCCCTAGAGGAGGTGAGGACCCCCCTAGAGGAGGTGAGGACCCCCCTAGAGGAGGTTAGATCCCCCCTAGAGGAGGTTAGGACCCCCCTAGAGGAGGTGAGGACCCCACTAGAGGAGGTTAGATCCCCCCTAGAGGAGGTTAGATCCCCCCCTAGAGGAGGTGAGGTCCCCCCTAGAGGAGGTGAGGTCCCCCCTAGAGGAGGTTAGGACCCCCCTAGAGGAGGTGAGGACCCCACTAGAGGAGGTTAGATCCCCCCTAGAGGAGGTTAGATCCCCCCCTAGAGGAGGTGAGGTCCCCCCTAGAGGAGGTTAGATCCCCCCTAGAGGAGGTGAGGACCCCCCTAGAGGAGGTTAGGTCCCCCCTAGAGGAGGTTAGATCCCCCCTAGAGGAGGTTAGATCCCCCCTAGAGGAGGTGAGGTCCCCCCTAGAGGAGGTGAGGACCCCCCCCCCACTTAAATCATGTCCACATGGATAGGAAACTAAATACATTTGCACACATCTTGTGTCCATATCTTTCTGTTTGGTGGACACGCCACACCGTGCACGTGCCTGCATGAGTCATGGTGAGATCTGGATCAAGAGGTTGCGTTTTCTTTGCACGGCATGAGAGAAAGGCCAAAAGAATTGATTTTAGTTGTTTTCAGCAGAGGTCATTCGTACGGCCCTCGGAGGACGTTGGAAACATTGAAATGGCCCTTGAGAGGAAAAAGGTTCCCCCCCCTGATCTAATGGAAAGAAAACTTCCCACAAACAAAGACATGGTGTTCGTGTTCCTGCCATGTCTGAATTCACCGATGGATTTAAAGCTAATCTGCATTTCAACATTTCCGGGGACTATCTGGGGAAGCTGTGTTTTTTAGTTTGATCCTTTTCACCTGCAAAGCCTTGGAAACTGCAAAAGAGCGCATTTGAATTAGGCCTGGTTAGCGGCTGATTTGCATATCGATTGTGATGACGCTACTAGATACACATTTTACTGTATTCACCTTTAGTGTCTGGCCGTTTCTCAATGTCGAGTAAACCGGCTGCAGAGCCACCATTTCAAGTACACTACGTCACCGAGTGGCGCAAAACCTCACGCCACTCGATGACGTAGTGTACTTGAAATGGTGGCTCTGCGGCCGGTTTACTCGACATTGAGAAACGGCCTCTGTCCCCCCTTAAGTCGGCCTACCGTACATTAGCCTGTATGATACATTACCTTAGCTAAACCTTGAGCTAACGTATCCATTAGCTCGTAGCCTACCTTAGTTAACTATACTTGTTTTAGTCTTTTGTCTTTTAGCTGTAACCTGGAGGCGCTGGCAGGAGAGAGAGAGCATCGGGGTTTCATAGTCTAATCTCCCGACCCTGATATTTTAATTTTGTATTCAATCAATATATTTTTGGAAAGAGAAACTGTGCGCAAACAGCAGATATATATTGATTTATTTTTTAAAAATGGGGGGGGGGAAGGGCACTTTCTCTGGAGGAAGACAAAGGGCAGGGGCTCAAGCCCACTTCGATGTCTGTGCGCTCGTGCCTGGGGGTTCATCTGAACTCATCTGAGTGAGTGGAGGCCGATTCAAAATGGTCCGCAGGCCGCATTTGGCCCCCGGGCCGTAGTTTGGACACCACTAACAACTCAGCAGGCCGCTGAGAGCTTCATAAAGGTGAGAACTAATAGCCGCGTTCACACCGCGGTACTTTCCCCACAAAGGTTCATGAGAACTCTTTAGTTCTCATGAACTAAGCACAGATCGCGTTCACACCAGAAAAAGTCCCTGAGGGAGGATTAGACAAATGAAGCCGCTGACGTCACTTCTTCTTCTTCTGCTTTGGGTTTACTGGCAGGCCGCAAACCACGTCACGGCGTATACTGCCCCCTGGAGGCCCCGGCCGGAAGTCCCCGGAGTTGGGGAAGGCTTCAGTAGCAGCTGCTGGGAGTCCCAGCAGCTGCTACTGAAGCCTTCCCAGTAAATCTCCAGAACGCCGACACCTCCTCATCTCCACCGCTCCCATGTTTTATTTTGTGTTGCCATAAGTTAGTCTCTCTGCGTTTCTGCGCTGGGCTAATGCTAATGCTAATAATGCTAATGCTAATCATGCTAATGCTAATGCGAGGATAATAAAATGGCGG
The DNA here is from genome assembly GCA_036324595.1 of Champsocephalus gunnari. Classification (NCBI taxonomy): domain Eukaryota; kingdom Metazoa; phylum Chordata; class Actinopteri; order Perciformes; family Channichthyidae; genus Champsocephalus; species Champsocephalus gunnari. The sequence continues at coordinate 1,297,833 of CM070442.1, forward strand.
CTTCACAAAACTCTTTGGGAGTGTTACGGGGCGTGGTTTGCAATCCGCCCAGCCAATCAGGAATATAGCTCTTTTCTCACAAAGAGCCGCTCCAAAGTCCCTGCTCTCTAGCAGGGACTTTGGAGCGGGTAAAAAGGTTCATGAACTACTTTTAGTCCCGGCTCTTTTTGGTGTGAACGCGATCATGAACTAAGTTCGCATGAACCTTTGTGGGAAAAGTACCGCAGTGTGAACGTGGCTATAGAGGCCAGAAAGTGCATTTGAACACACCACAGAGATTACAACCGATACAGGGGACACTAAAGAGTGACGCACACAGCTGGGAGACCATGGGACACTATCTGCAGGGATGTGGTATTCTGTGTTAGACCCTGAAGGCAGCATCTCCCTGGTTCTGTGTTAGACCCTGAAGGCAGCATCTCCCTGGTTCTGTGTTAGACCCTGAAGGCAGCATCTCCCTGGTTCTGTGTTGGACCCTGAAGGCAGCATCTCCCTGGTTCTGTGTTGGACCCTGAAGGCAGCATCTCCCTGGTTCTGTGTTAGACCCTGAAGGCAGCATCTCCCTGGTTCTGTGTTGGACCCTGAAAGCAGCATCTCCCTGGTTCTGTGTTGGACCCTGAAGGCAGCATCTCCCTGGTTCTGTGTTAGACCCTGAAGGCAGTATCTCCCTGGTTCTGTGTTAGACCCTGAAGGCAGCATCTCCCTGGTTCTGTGTTGGACCCTGAAGGCAGCATCTCCCTGGTTCTGTGTTAGACCCTGAAGGCAGCATCTCCCTGGTTCTGTCTTAGACCCTGAAGGCAGCATCTCCCTGGTTCTGTGTTAGACCCTGACGGCAGCATCTCCCTGGTTCTGTGTTAGACCCTGAAGGCAGCATCTCCCTGGTTCTGTGTTAGACCCTGACGGCAGCATCTCCCTGGTTCTGTGTTAGACCCTGAAGGCAGCATCTCCCTGGTTCTGTGTTGGACCCTGAAGGCAACATTTCCCTGGTTCTGTGTTGGACCCTGAAGACAGCATCTCCCTGGTTATGTGTTAGACCCTGAAGGCAGCATCTCCCTGGTTCTGTGTTGGACCCTGAAGGCAGCATCTCCCTGGTTCTGTGTTAGACCCTGAAGGCAGCATCTCCTTGGTTCTGTGTTGGACCCTGAAGGCAGCATCTCCTTGGTTCACAGATATATAAATACTTATCACCGACGCGTGAGCTCCGTGAAGATAAACATGTGATCACAAAAACACACCGTCTGTTCCCGTCTGCCTTCGTGTCTTTCTTCAGCTCCTCTGTCCAACATGCGGGGACGTTGAAACTCCACCTCGCTGACGTCCAGAGGCGTGAACATGGAGTCCAGGCACCTGGGGGTTCACGTGAACAATAGACTGAGACCACCACCATCAGAGACCACCAAATGAGAACCTAAATCAGGGGTGTTAAACTCAAGGCCCGGGGGCCAAATCCGGCCCGCGACTTCATTTTAATGCGGCCCCACAAGAGCTTGCAAAGAATATCATGTTTGTTATACGATTACATGGCGATTTACAGAAGCACGTTGCCCATAAACTACATGTCCCACAATGCATCTCATAAATAGATTTTTTTTTCTCAGAATTTGACATTTTTTTTGTCACTTATGACCAGACGAGAAATCATTTTGGGACATACGCACTGAAGAGACTTGCAATTATTTGCCCTAGACTTCTGCTTTCAGACGTAGTTAATTATGAAGCTATTACCCTTTCCGATAATAATCCAATGCAGAGCCAATGATTAAATATAATACATTGTTTTATATTAAATATTGAGATATGTATTTTTATATAGTCTCAAAGTTACAACCGGCCCTTTGAGTGCAGCCATAATGTGAATGTGGCCCGTGATGAAATTGAGTTTGACACCCCTGACCTAAATCCTTATCGGAACGCTAAACCCTACGCCAGGGGAGTCCAAACTACGGCCCGGGGGCCAAATGCGGCTCGCGGACCATTTTGAATCGGCCCTCAGCTCATTCAAAAAGTATAATGGCATGCGGCCCACAAAGTCAACTTGTCTTATATTGTAGTTCTTAAATATAAATGTAAACATATATTACACAGTAGTATTCATGTGTTGATGAAATAAATTCAGTCAATTAAAGTTGGAAAGAAACCACATATTTGTTTACATATTTATTAGAAAATCTCCAACGAACATCAGAAAACCTTTGAGCAGCTCATTCTGTAACTCAACACGTCCTGATTCTGGTCAGATATAGTTCAACATGAGTTCTGCTGCTAATCACAAGACCTGATGTTTCTGAATATCCCTTCTGCGAGGAATCTCAGTTTCTAGAAAGTGCTAGAAGTGTATCATTATTATGATTACACCTAGTTCAGAACGCTGCAGCCCGACTGGTCTTCAACCCCTCCCAGTTCTCCCTCACGACACCTCTCCTCCGCTGGTGCTGGTCTACGGAGCTTTAAAGGTGACGATAAAGGACACACGTAGTATTATCGTTCGGACCGTCTGGCTCTGTGGATGCAACCTGTGCAGCAACGCGTATCTCAGACCATTTACCGGTTCTGTTTACAACCTCGATCCCCTCTGTAGGAGTCGAATCGCGTGCTTCTGCGCGTTGTCTGCGCGTTGTCTGCGTTCGATTAACCCCTTGACTGCCTCACAGTTTTCAGATGCTTTTAATACTTATCCGATCTGTAAATTAGAGGTGAACTGTGCTCTTAGTGCGGACGAGCTTATCTCTTTGTTTCCACATGCACACTGATACTGGATTCCGTTGCTCCTTTACGCTGAGACGCACCAACGCTCTCTCAGAGCCGTAGCTCAATGACTGTACTCGCTCTCTCAGACGCGCTTGCAGGCGTGCAGAGAGAAAATGGAAAAAGGACAAACTCCATGTCTCCTTAGAGATCCTTCGTGCTTGCCTTGCTGACGACCAGACGGCAGCCAAAGCAGCCAAAGCACAGTCCTCTGTTCATCTCCAAACAGCCAGAAACCTCAGGTTCTTTTTAATGTCCTCAACTCGATCATTAATCCGGTGATGTCTCTTTGGTTGTGCCATCGACTACTCTCTGCGATACATTTCTTAATTTTTGTATTGAAAAAGTATCTGCTCTAAGGCTAGCCCACACCAGAAGACTGTTCTCCACCATCAACTGCCTCCTACGGCCCCCTGACGCCCCCAAGCCCTCAGGGGCTCCTGATCTGTGATCCAAATTCCTCGACTTCTTCCAGGCGAAAGTCGAGGACATCCATCGGCAGCTCCTGGTGACTGGCCCTTCCCCCCTACCTGCACCTCAGGCACCTGGCAACGCACCTCAAGCGCCGCGCCTCTCCCCACCCCAACCTCTCCTCCTTCTCCCCTGTGGATGCTCTCCAAGTGGCCAAACTGGTCAGCTCGGCCAAGACCTCCACCTGCTCCCTGGACCCCATGCCCACAGCCCTGGTCAAGGACTGCCTACCCACCCTCTGTCCCTACATGGTGGTCATCATCAACGCTTCTCTGGCTTCTGGTATAGTCCCCACCAGCTTCAAAATGGCCTCAGTCACCCCCATACTCAAAAAACCTGGCCTGGCCCCCGACGACCTCCAGAACCACCGGCCGATCTCCAACCTTCCCTTCGTCAGCAAAACTCTGGAAAGAGTGGTCGCCGTACAACTCCATCTGTACATGTCCAACCATGAGCTCTATGAGCCCTTCCAATCCGGCTTCAGACAGCAACACAGCACTGAGACCGCCCTCATCAAGATCACCAACGACCTCCTCATTGCTGCTGACTCTGGCCGCGTCAGCATCCTCATCCTCCTGGACCTCTCTGCAGCGTTTGACACCATCTCTCACAACATCCTCCTCACCCGCCTCTCAGACCTCCTGGGTGTCACTGGCACAGCGCTGTCCTGGTTGACATCCTACCTCCACAACAGGAAACAGTTTGTCTCCATCAGTGGCTCAAACTCACCCCCGGCCCCAGTCCACCACGGTGTACCCCAGGGCTCTGTGCTTGGCCCCCTCCTGTTCACCATTTACATGCTCCCCCTCGGCCAGATCATCCGACATCATGGACTCAACTTCCACTGCTACGCTGATGATACCCAACTGTATCTCAGCACCACTCCATCCTCCCAGCTCCCCCCTCAGTCTCTCATCAACTGCCTGCATGACATCAAGACATGGATGTCCTCAAACTATCTGAAGCTGAACAGCGGTAAACACAGAGGTCATGGTTGTGGCACTGAAGGCGCTGCTCCAGAAGGTTGGTGACTTCGTCCTTGAGGTCGACGGCTGCTCCATCTCCCCATCTCCTGAAGCCCGCAACCTGGGTGTGATCCTCGACTCCACCCTTTCCTTCCATTCCCACGTCAAGTCTGTGACCCAAATCGGCTTTCTACCACCTGCGGAACATTGCCAGACTCCGACCGTCACTCTCGGAGTCGGTTGCCGAGACCCTGGTGCATGCATTTGTCACCTCCCGCTTGGACTACTGCAATGGTGTCCTGTTCGGGGTTCCCAACAAAACCCCGGACAGGCTCCAGTATGTCCAAAACTGTGCAGCTCGGGTCCTCACGCACACAAAGCCGTGGCAGCACATCACTCCCACCCCTCATCCACCTCCACTGGTTGCCGGTCAAGTTCCGCATAACTTATAAAGTCCTCCTCCTGGCCTACAAGTCCCTCCATGCCCTTGCCCCCCAGTACCTATCGGACATCCTCCACCCACATGCCCCACCCCGGAACCTGCGGTCCTCAGACTCTGGCCTGCTCACCACCCCCCGCACCAAACTGAGAACCTTCGGGGACAGAGCCTTCAGCGTGGCAGCCCCCACCCTCTGGAACGCTCTCCCTGCGGAGATTCGCAACATCCCCACACTGGACGCCTTCAAAGGGCCCTCAAGTCCCATCTGTTCATCAAGGCTTTCGGCCCCTAATCGATCTGTTGTTTCGTCTGTCTGACTTTGTTTTGTTTTGTGTGTGCTCGCCCTATTCCTGTAAAGCGACCTTGGGTCCCTTGAAAGGCGCTATAGAAATCTCAGTTATTATTATTATTATTATTATTACTAGTGCTACCCCAGATCCTGCTCCCTGTCTGTGCCCTGCTGTCCTCGACCACTTTGTGCCTGTATCCCTCTCTTCTCTCTCGGATGTAGTCGAGCACCTGCGGCCGACAGACTGCACTCAGACAGCATTCCCTCTCGCTTCCTTAGAGATGTTTTTGAATCAGTTGGAGCAAGTGTTTTATTACTTATACACACCTCTCTAAGCTCAGGATGTGTCCCAGCTGCCTTCAAACATGCCGTGGTTAAGCCACTGCTTAAAAAGAAAATCTCGATCCCTCCATTCTCTGCAAATTTCAGGCCCATCTCCCAGCTACCTTTCTTATCTAAAGCCCTGGAGCGAGTAGTCTACGCCCAGCTGCAGTCGTTTCTTAACCGCGCATGGCATCCATGAAAAGTTTCAGTCTGGCTTCAAACCCATGCACAGCACTGAAACAGCCCTTAAGAGTTTTTAATGATCTGCTCTGAGCCGACTCAGGGCAGCCCAGCGGTCCTGGTGCTGTTAGACCTGACTGCTGCCTTCGACGCTGTGGATCATAGCATCCTGTTGTCGCGGCTCGAACAGTCCGCAGGCATCACAGGCTCTGCCCTTGCATGGTTCAGGTCCTACCTGACGGACCGTAGCCTCTCAGTGCAGCTAGGTGCCTTCTCCTCTGCCAACCCCCTCTTACCTGTGGGGTCCCCCAAGGCTCAATTCTGGGCCCCATCCTCTTTTTACTGTACATACTGCCCCTAGGTTCAATTCTCACGAAACACAATATCCCCTTCCACTGCTACGCGGACGATGTACAGATCTATCTGCCTCTCAATCAAAATGTCAACTCACTACAGCAGCTGAAGGACTGCTTAACAGAGTTAAAATCCTGGCTGAGCCAAAACGTCCTCACCCTCAACGAGAGCAAGACCGAGGTCATCTTTTTTGGACCCCAACCTCCAGCCTCTCCAGTTAATATTCTGGGCTCCCTCAGTAAAAGCATCCTGCCCTCTGTCATGAACCTTGGAGTGACCTTCAACAGCGCCTTTACATTTGATAAGCAGGTTAGCACCGTAGTCAAGACCTGCTTTTCCAAAAATGACTATTGGCTAAGACCAAGTCGTGTTTATCTTTTAAAGACCATTTATTTAGTTATTTATTTATTTATTCATTTAGTTCTTTATTTTAATATAGCATAACATAACATAGGATTTCATAAAGTATTTTTAAAATAGTTTATACATTATTCAAATCTAGGAATAGTAGATAGGATTACTTAAAATATAGTACCTTATATTTCACATTTTTTTCCCTTTAGACCCTTTATTCTTAAAAACCCTTAACCTTACCCACCCCCCATTTCCCCTCTGGTCTATGGCCTTGTAGAGGGTAACGGTCCCCTCTGCGGGTCTAGGGCCTTGTAGAGGGTAACGGTCCCCTCTGCTGGTCTATGGCCTTGTAGAGGGTAACGGTCCCCTCTGCTGGTCTATGGCCTTGTAGAGGGTAACGGTCCC
>CM070442.1:1304858-1323910 GCA_036324595.1 Champsocephalus gunnari
TGGCCTTGTAGAGGGTAACGGGGTACAGAGTCGCTTAGATACGCGGGGGAGTGCATCTGACGAAGAGATAGGTTGTTGTGCTCCCTCTCTCTGTTTCTTATCTATATCTATAGAGCTGCTCGGGTCTTGATGGATTGAGTGGGAAGTTCATGAGATCTTTCTAGAGGGTTATCAAGAATAGCTTGTATCCAGTGACCTTTGACCTCTCTGTCTGTGTCTGTGTATTCTCTTGTTCCCATTAACCCAGCCACGTCTTTGTTCTTGTCTTGTATCTATCTCTACGCCGGGATTCGGAGTCGAGGCTGGTCCTCTTGCTGTAGTCCTGTGTCTTGGATCCTCTACCCTGAGGTCTGGATTAAGTGGTGGACTTCGGGTCGTGGCTGACCCCGTCTCTGCGGTCCTGCCTTGGGTCTCGTCTTGCTGCTTCCCTGATGGCTTCCTCAGGATTGTAGCTGACATCCTCGTGGATTCATCTTCTTATTACAGACACATGCATTTCCTAACATCCGGTCTGTATGCTGTAAAATGTATTATCTCAAACCACTCCAGCACTTCGCTCTGCATCAGCCAATCAGCTTGCTACTCCGTCACTGTGAAGTGGAACCAGGAACCCCCCCCCAACAAAGACATACCTTTTTGCTATGTTCTTGTTCATTTTCAAAAATCATTATGTGTTACTGGAAGATGGACGTTTGCTAATAACTAAACCTGGCAAACATTTCTTACATAATAATATTCAGTAAGCATGGTCCTCGTTCAACAAAGACTAATAATACGTGTTTTTAAAAAGGAAATCGAGCTGAGTTGAACCTGTCAGTGGACTTTTATGAAGATGAATATGAGAGTATTGTATTGTGTCCCTGGACAAGACACTTCACCCCAAATTGCTGAGTCGTCTAACAAATGGCATGTAATGTAAACAACAAAAGAGTAAATCTGTGGAGTAGAGACGAGATGTTTATATGACCTGCTCCTTGCAACTGAGCCGTAGTATTTCTACTTTTTCTAAATGAGAAAGAGGTGATTGGCTCTCGGGTAGAACCTTTAGCAGATGTTCCTGGTCAGAGCGCATCAGGAGGATAACATCCTGCGACTCCTCCCTGATGAACGTCCTGTCTGCATGATGGACGACGGTGATTTCTGCACAGCATCTGAAGACGTCTCCCTCTGCTCCTGAACCCTGGGAAGGTCTCATCTCTGATGTGGAATAATTGGAAACCCAGATTCACAGAAACATGCGCCACCATGTTCAAAACAGATCTGCGGTCGTCTGGCTCGTATAATTACCCCACAGAATGTCAGTGAGGTGGCTTCGTTCCAGGAAGTGTAGCTGCCTGTTCTCTTTGCTTTGTTGTTGCTGCATTTCAATGGCGAGCCGGTGGAATTTGTGCAGGAGGAAAGGCCACATCTGACAGTCTGAGGCTGGGAGCCGACGCTGCACCTCCTGCCCTCTGGATGCCAAACACCCACCGAAAACCCCCAACCACAACCAGCACTGAAGTGCCCCTCAGGGAGCGAAGCCCCGACCGCAGAGCCGGGGTTACCATCTACTAAAGCTGGCCCTGTGGTAAAACCCACATTCAAAAACAACCTGAGGAAATGTTCCTACTTCTCTCTCTCTCTCTTTATTACCTCAGATTGTAGAGAAGTCTATGAGGAAATGTTCCTACTTCTCTCTCTCTGTATTACCTCAGATTGTATAGAAGTCTATGAGGAAATGTTCCTACTTCTCTCTCTCTTTATTACCTCAGATTGTATAGAAGTCTAGGAGGAAATGTTCCTACTTCTCTCTCTCTTTATTACCTCAGATTGTAGAGAAGTCTATGAGGAAATGTTCCTACTTCTCTCTCTCTTTATTTCCTCAGATTGTAGAGAAGTCTATGAGGAAATGTTCCTACTTCTCTCTCTCTCTTTATTCCCTCAGATTGTATAGAAGTCTAGGAGGAAATGTTCCTACTTCTCTCTCTCTTTATTACCTCAGATTGTAGAGAAGTCTATGAGGAAATGTTCCTACTTCTCTCTCTCTCTATTACCTCAGATTGTAGAGAAGTCTATGAGGAAATGTTCCTACTTCTCTCTCTCTTTATTACCTCAGATTGTATAGAAGTCTATGAGGAAATGTTCCTACTTCTCTCTCTCTGTATTACCTCAGATTGTATAGAAGTCTATGAGGAAATGTTCCTACTTCTCTCTCTCTGTATTACCTCAGATTGTATAGAAGTCTATGAGGAAATGTTCCTACTTCTCTCTCTCTCTTTATTACCTCAGATTGTAGAGAAGTCTATGAGGAAATGTTCCTACTTCTCTCTCTCTCTTTATTACCTCAGATTGTATAGAAGTCTATGAGGAAATGTTCCTACTTCTCTCTCTCTTTATTACCTCAGATTGTAGAGAAGTCTATGAGGAAATGTTCCTACTTCTCTCTCTCTCTTTATTACCTCAGATTGTAGAGAAGTCTATGAGGAAATGTTCATACTTCTCTCTTTATTACCTCAGATTGTAGAGAAGTCTATGAGGAAATGTTCCTACTTCTCTCTCTCTTTATTACCTCAGATTGTAGAGAAGTCTATGAGGAAATGTTCCTACTTCTCTCTCTCTCTTTATTACCTCAGATTGTAGAGAAGTCTATGAGGAAATGTTCATACTTCTCTCTTTATTACCTCAGATTGTAGAGAAGTCTATGAGGAAATGTTCCTACTTCTCTCTCTCTTTATTACCTCAGATTGTATAGAAGTCTATGAGGAAATGTTCCTACTTCTCTCTCTCTCTTTATTACCTCAGATTGTATAGAAGTCTATGAGGAAATGTTCCTACTTCTCTCTCTCTTTATTACCTCAGATTGTAGAGAAGTCTATGAGGAAATGTTCATACTTCTCTCTTTATTACCTCAGATTGTAGAGAAGTCTATGAGGAAATGTTCCTACTTCTCTCTCTCTTTATTACCTCAGATTGTAGAGAAGTCTATGAGGAAATGTTCCTACTTCTCTCTCTCTTTATTACCTCAGATTGTACAGAAGTCTATGAGGAAATGTTCCTACTTCTCTCTCTCTCTTTATTACCTCAGATTGTATAGAAGTCTATGAGGAAATGTTCCTACTTCTCTCTCTCTTTATTACCTCAGATTGTAGAGAAGTCTATGAGGAAATGTTCATACTTCTCTCTTTATTACCTCAGATTGTAGAGAAGTCTATGAGGAAATGTTCCTACTTCTCTCTCTCTTTATTACCTCAGATTGTATAGAAGTCTATGAGGAAATGTTCCTACTTCTCTCTCTCTTTATTACCTCAGATTGTACAGAAGTCTATGAGGAAATGTTCCTACTTCTCTCTCTCTCTTTATTACCTCAGATTGTATAGAAGTCTATGAGGAAATGTTCCTACTTCTCTCTCTCTTTATTACCTCAGATTGTATAGAAGTCTATGAGGAAATGTTCCTACTTCTCTCTCTCTTTATTACCTCAGATTGTAGAGAAGTCTATGAGGAAATGTTCCTACTTCTCTCTCTCTTTATTACCTCAGATTGTTTAGAAGTCTATGAGGAAATGTTCCTACTTCTCTCTCTCTTTATTACCTCAGATTGTAGAGAAGTCTATGAGGAATTGTTCTACCTACTTACTTCATAATGTGTGGACATTACACACCTGTTCACTCCAAACACACTCAGGGTAACCCCCCCCATTCATCCATGCATATATTTGAGATATTCCCGTGGTTCATACACATTTGAATTTATTTGGGTTATCTTGTGCAGTTAATACACTTGTAGTACTATAGTACTTTAACACTACTTGTTGCAGTACTTGTTCTTGAGTACTTTCTGTCGGGTTTCTGTGTATAACTGCTTCCATATATTAATGTCTGGAAACACATATATCCAGGGTGATAATCCACAGCTGCATGAAGTGTGAAGACATGAGGCATCAGTCACGATAATTGGTGTGTTTTATTGTTATTTGTGTGTTGGATGATAAATGAGGGCATTTCATTTGATCGAGGCCAAACCGAACACTGAAGAAAACCATAAATCATGAAGCTGGCAAACAACATGCTGTTCTGTCATTTCAGGGCTTTTTTATAGGCATTGTCCTACAGTGAAAGAGCTGTGACTTTATTAAACTGTTTAGTGATAAAAGAGAGAATTCTGGTATTCTTCCACCTTTTTTGGTCAAAACACAGTTTGGATGACTGATAGAAATAAATAGGTTTCAAAGAGAGATGCAGGGATGTGGTATTCCTGTGTTGGTCCCTGAAGGCATCATCTCCTGGTCCAATGGGATTCCTCCATGTGATTTTGGATTGTTGCAGAAAATAATCTCAGTGGCAAACAAACGTTTACGATGGTTTAAACTATAAAGGAACTACAGCACGGTCACATGACTTCACGTCACCACCGCTAAGCTAAAGGAGGCTAATGTTGGGCTATAAAGGAACTACAGCACGGTCACATGACTTCACGTCACCACCGCTAAGCTAAAGGAGGCTAATGTTGGGCTATAAAGGAACTACAGCACGGTCACATGACTTCACGTCACCACCGCTAAGCTAAAGGAGGCTAATGTTGGGCTATAAAGGAACTACAGCACGGTCACATGACTTCACGTCACCACCGCTAAGCTAAAGGAGGCTAATGTTGGGCTATAAAGGAACTACAGCACGGTCACATGACTTCACGTCACCACCGCTAAGCTAAAGGAGGCTAATGTTGGGCTATAAAGGAACTACAGCACAGTCACATGACTTCACGTCACCACTGCTAAGCTAAAAGAGGCTAATGTTGGGCTATAAAGGAACTACAGCACGGTCACATGACTTCACGTCACCACCGCTAAGCTAAAGGAGGCTAATGTTGGGCTATAAAGGAACTACAGCACAGTCACATGACTTCACCACCGCTAAGCTAAAGGAGGCTAATGTTGGGCTATAAAGGAACTACAGCACGGTCACTTGACTTCACGTCACCACCGCTAAGCTAAAGGTGGCTAATGTTGGGCTATAAAGGAACTACAGCACGGTCACATGACTTCACGTCACCACCGCTAAGCTAAAAGAGGCTAATGTTGGGCTATAAAGGAACTACAGCACGGTCACATGACTTCACGTCACCACCGCTAAGCTAAATGAGGCTAATGTTGGGCTATAAAGGAACTACAGCACGGTCACATGACTTCACGTCTCCACCGCTAAGCTAAATGAGGCTAATGTTGGGCTACAGCACGGTCACGTCACCAAACAAAGAATTGTACAAAAACCTTGAAATATGGAGAAATTGTACCCATTTCTAAGAACCGTTCAATAATTTCTTAAAACTGTAAAATAACCTTTAAGAACTTCACAATCAACAGTTGCTAAGAACTGTTCGAATAATTTCTAATACCTGTCAATCATTTCTAAGAACTGTACAATAATTTCTAAGAACTTGACGATAGTTTATAAGAACTGTACCCATTTCTAAAGACTGTCCCATAATGTCTACGAAACTGTTCAATCATTTCAACGAACTGTACAATAGTCCTGCACGGGTCTGATTTTCAAGATGTTGGTTCTTTTCTCCATCTAGGAACCAGAAGCCTCCAGACGTTGGATTTCGCTCTTGAGGAAGAGTTATTGAAAATGCTGTATTCTCCGCTAGAGAGCTTCAGCTCAGCCATTTTGAATGTGGCGCGCACAGCAGCAGATTGATGCGCTGCAGAGGTCATGATTATGCGCGGTCCCGCGGGGGAGAGGTCTGAGGATTTAAACATTAAACTAAATTATCATTATTTTAATATTTAATTTACTTTACCCAGAACCGAACCCGTAAAAAAGCGTTTGAAAAAATACCACCCGCGAATCACCTTTTTTGCGAGTCACCCGCGGGTACCCGACCCGATGCAGGACTCTGCTCTGAGTCACTCAGAGGAAACTGAATAACTGAGGCTAATAATCCATATAGAAATAAAAGTATTGCACGCAGAGAACATGAAGAAGACTGACAACAAACAGAGGACACATTTATATATATATTTTATTGTACAAACAATGAATGCATTGTCTTTCCCTTTCTGAAATACATCTGAAAACCACGCTGCATTTCATCAGTGACGAGTATCTGTCTCAACTTCACTTCTGGATTGTTTCACAAACATTTTGGACAAAAGGCTCTAAATGGATAGAAACCATTCATCTGTATTGTCTTCACGGTCGCAGCAGGATGAGGAGGACGAATGGGGGCTCATCAAGGATCCGACGGATGGTAAACATGTTGCAGCTTTAGTTTGATCATTTATCAGAATAACTGCACAGCAATGTACATTTTCTAAGCGGTGCAGAGTCCGCTTCTGTCCCTCCATGTTAAAGGTCGTTTAAGGTTTATTGTCCGTACGATTAGTTTGCCGCCCTTTATTTAATAGTACGATGAATTCCAGATAATGCCTGTTTTTTTTTCTGTTTGTAAAATTCATCTCATTTGCCAAATTGAGGCTGAATCAAAAGTTTTCCGTGAGGCAGAGATAACAAAAATATCTAATTTTTACAAACCACGACCTTACAACGCAATAAAGTGAAACCATTGAAGTGAGTCCAGTCTCAGTCTCTGGCTGGAAGACAACTCTGCCTCATCTTCGATAACTGGACTCAAACTATCACACGTTACATTTATAATCAATTTAATATGTAATATTACATTCCTCACACACTTCTGTATTATATAATATCCTGCTTTATATGTTGTTACTGTAACTTTGTATTTCAACATGTATATTTTCTACTTTTTTAATGCCATTTTATTTCAATTTGAGATGTTTACATTTTGGATTGTTTATTTCTAGTCTTTTAATTTCTCTAATGTACAGTAGGCCAATGGGCAACATGGTCCACTTTGAGGCCAGCAGAAGACCTGAGTACGGTCTCCAGGACTTTCTGCCAGGTGACTGTGTCTTCGCTGATGACTGCACGCTCGACATGCGCCAGAAGAGGAACATTATCTTCACAAGTTCAAACATTTATGGAAAATGATTCAAGTTAGGCGTTACTCTTCGTTGCTTGTTGACTTGTCTGGCTTTGCATGATTCACACCAAATGTAAAAACTGCAGCATTATCTTTACAAAATGAAGGAATAATGGGAACATACACCGAACTGATATGTAGACTTTAATCTTTGGGAATATATTTGAGTAGTAAATGTGGATGAAACCAAAGAGCCCTTAGTCAAGCGGACTAAAGACACTTTATATCCACATGTTTTATTAAAGGGGCAAAACACATAAAGAAGAAATAAGACTTGTTTGAGATGTTTCGATCTCTTTTGCATCCCAAGAAGCGTCTTCCCAACAATACAGATTTTCAAAAATGATCAGGACATTGTTGTTGAAGAGTATTTAAACACCAGAAGATCCCTCCCATCCACCTCCATTGTGTTTGGGTGGTGGTGCTCCAAACCCCGCTGAATTTATCCCAAACTACGAGCATTACTCTTTGATTTCTGAGAACTAAGAGTCTTTCCATCAACACAGAGCTGTTACCAACCTCAGGACTTCTCGCTGCGTTTCTCTCCATGCTGCGACCATAAATGAGAGTTTGATGGCTAAACTTTGGCTGTCACGCCCCGAGCTTCACTGGCCAACTGGCATTGTCGTGTTTTTGTATTATCTTTTCTCAAACCGCCAACCATCCACTGATAATGAGTCCAATCTGCCAGTCGGAGACTTTTGGAGAGAGATATTTCCATTCGCTAAACGTTTGAGACAATAAAACAATAACGTGAACTACATTCGTCTCAATAACTCCAACAATAATTCAAAATGTGCTCGGGCGTTTTTGAAAGATAATATACATAAAAACAGTTTGTAAATATGTTCAGAATAATCGTTTAATTGGTGTGTAGCTTTCAGAAGAGGAACTACTACTACTGGTACATCCTATAATCTCGTCCCTTTTTGTCACCATATGTTTCCCACCAAGGTGAGCAGGGGGGGGGATTGGTTTGTATGTACAGTGGCGGAGACCCCTCCAGGACCCCGTGAAGGCATGAACAAAAGCAACCATTGTAACACTATAGAATAAGGCACATGGAATAGATAATCATCAATATTTACACGGATATGGCTACCCACACACGGATAGCTCAAACAAACATCACAGTATTAAAAACAGAACGATTCTTATCTACCTTCCTCCCCTCTCTTCCTCTTCCTCGGGTACAGTCTGGAAGCCAGGTCGATGATACAGTAGAATCACATCAGCGTCCTCTGATTACCCAGGAGCCTCTGGGGTTTCAAAGCATCACGTGATTATCCGTGATTATCTTTACTTCGGTTCGGGGAGTTTAGCGGGTTCAGGTTTTCCATGGAAAGGCACATTTATGTTAAGATAATAAAACATGGTGAGTTTTTGCTACTTTTCTGATTCAAAGGTCCAGGAGAAAGCGGGGAGGATGGGAATGATGTAGATATTTTAGAGAGAGAGACACAGAGTGGGCAGAACAACTGAAATGTTCCAGAACACGAAGTCAGAAGGGTACTAAAACATTGGAGGAGCTTCTGTGACGGCTCTTAAGTTGCTTCCACACCGTCGCAAAGCAAAGTTTCGCTTCACAATACGAGAGTTTGACTGCCTCGTCGTTTGTGTTTAACCGATCACACGGCAGAGAGGAGGCGGGATCTCTGGAGGGAAGTAAGATCTATTACGGCTAAGCTACGCTAACATTAGCACTACCGACACTCAAAACTACGTCATATAAGCATAAATAAATCAGCAACAACCGACACACGGAAAAAAAGTTTGCTTCGAGTCCCGTGTGAACGCACCATCGGAAGTCTTTGAAGCGTCCTGGAAAGGAGTTCTAGAATGTTGGGAAGAAGAAGTTCCGTAACACGGAAGAGGTTCCAAAGTCTTCGGGCGAAACGTCGTGAAACCCTTAAATAACCTGGTGGGCGGTTCCAGAGGAGCGCGCGGCAGCTTCCACGGTGGCGCTTCATGAGGGAACCTGATGGAGGATGGCGTCACAAGCTTTTCTAGAACGTTCCAGGGAGGAAGGGTCTGCCCTGGGTCGGCGCTCTAGAAGCGGGTGCTGTGGGCGAAGCTGTCGGACATGATGATGTTCTTGTAGAAGTTGTCGGAGCGCGTGGAGCAGTAACCTTTCACCTTGTCGATCATCTGGCTGACGGGGAGGATGGAGGACGAGGAGGAAGAGGAGTTGGGCTCCGCCTCTGAGGAGGAAGAGGAGGAGGAGACACACTTGGGGCTGGTCTGGTTGGAGAAACATTTATCTGGGGGGGAGAGAAGAAGTGGATTATTATCTGATCTCAATGTGAGGTGGAGGCCCTATCACAGATTTAATTAAGGTGGTATGCTCTTATACACATCTTATAAAATAATGTATAATATTTCCCAGCAAGAAAACACGACACGGTTCATGCACACGTTTCCCCGAGAGCAAAGCAGGGAGAGGAATGGGAAACGTCCAACACCAATTATGATTCTGTGTTATATGTTGATGCAGTAACCTCTGGCACCGCCTGATCAAAACAAACATCCAATCCAGAGCGTTGGGGATGGCCCGGAGCCAGCCGTCTACAGAACGTGTTATTCATGAAAACATCTAAAAAGGTCATGGAAATGTTGAACATATATGTGACTACACTAAGCTCTCGGTCCTCAGGTTCTGCTGTAGGTACTTTGGGTCAATAAGTACGGAGGTGCAAAGACAATACAACAAAACTCTTCCATCGGGAGAAACAGATGCAGATATAAAAACCCAAAGGTTCCACATGAAGAAACGTCTTCAGCAACAACACGTGCAGCGTTTAGAGAACATCCAGCAGCTTGAGGAGACATGGCAGCGTCTACTGAAAGCTGCAGAAACCAGACGCTGAAGAAGCTCAAACAAAACGGAGACCAGGGGACACTAAAGAGAGACGCACACAGCTGGGAGACCAGGGGACACTAAAGAGTGACGCACACAGCTGGGAGACCAGGGGACACTAAAGAGTGACGCACACAGCTGGAGACCAGGGGACACTAAAGAGTGACGCACACAGCTGGGAGACTAGGGGACACTAAAGAGTGAGGCACACAGCTGGGAGACCAGGGGACACTAAAGAGAGACGCACACAGCTGGAGACCAGGGGACACTAAAGAGAACGGAGGTTGCGGGTATAGCATGTATAAATGTAACTCTTCTTAGAGTGTAAATAATCACCGGACTATGACTATGAATATGTTGAATACCTAAACTAAATCTCTCCAGTCTGAATGTCTGCACTTTGCCGCCACACACGGTTGCCAAGCAGCGCTTATTGTTGTTTAGGCTGGCCATGTGTCGCGAGTGTTGACGGGGGGCGGGGGAGCACGCTCATGAACTGTTAGCGCCGGAACCTCGCAACGGCTGCGGAGCTCATTTGGGCCTAAGATGAGGGTTGAGTCTGCGTGGTCTGCGTGTGGGGGAGGGGCAGCAGCCGTATCATTGGCTAGAACCAGCTAGATCTGATGGATTTGGACATAAACGTGAGTGAAGTATAACCGGACACGAGAGAGAGATCAGCAGCTGCAGCTCTGCCCGCTGTGAGGGGCCGGTGAGCGGAGCACCTTTAGACGTCACCTAACACATTTAGCTACGGCACTGTCGTATATATTGAATTATTCAATTTGATAATCAACTCCCAAAAAAAAATGTTTATAAAAATATTCATAACTCATATTCGAATACCTGAATCATTTTGAATATTCGAATATTCGATTAATCGTTCCCATCCCTATTCCCACTCTCCCACTATCATCTCTGTGGGAAGAACTGGGGCGATGGATGCAAAGCCATGTCGCTGACCGTCAGATGTCTCTCCCCTCCTCGGTGTCAGTGCCGACCTCTGACCACCTGTCCCTCAGTCGGTCGGTCGGATGTTCTTTCCCTTTTGTTTCTCTCCTAGCTGAAGTTGCTTGGCGTGGCGTTGCCCCCTCCCGAGTGAAGCCCCGCCGGATCCCGAGGACGCTCCACAGCAGCATTCAGACACACTTCACCTCCCTCCCGAGCCCCAGCTCAGCGTCAGAACGCGTGGCGGCACTGTGAGCGGGACCCGGGCGGCTCCGGGCGCTCGTCACGCTTCCTCCGGAGGTATGTGCTGGAGGAGCCTCAGAGAACCGGCTTCATGGAGCGCCGCGCTGTTCTGACGGGGCTGCCAACGGAAACATCCAGAAGCCGAACAGATCTCTCTCCAGACAGAGTCAGAGCCCTCAGGAAGCAGTTCGCGTGTTGAGGCGTCGTTGGGCGAGCGTTTCATAACAGCCTCGGGGTCGGGCAGCTCCTCTGCGCCGGGACCTGGAGGACGCTGCTCCGAAAACAAGTCAAACAACAATGAAAACAAGCCGTTTTCACTTGAAGTGAGTGCAGAGCTCTGCCAACAGGACAAGTGGAAAGTGGCTCCGTAGGGTTCTGGACAGAAGACGGGATGTTTAGATAAATCAGAGCTTTCAGTTCTCTGGCAGAAACATCGTTTGGACCTGTCTTTGACCACAATCAGGAAACAAGCCGCAGATCAATGCTCCAACGCGTTCTGTCTATGAGTTCTCTCAGGAAGACTTTCGCTCCCTCCGGCTGCTTTCTCCAGCAGCCAATCACAGAGCTGCACGAGACACACTTTACAATGGTTCTCCTCTCTCCTGCAGTCAGCTGTGATTTCAGGTGTTCATGCTGCCGCCCCTCTCCTCCCCGCCGCCTCCTCCCCCTCCACCTCCTTCCATCATCCACCTCCTCCCCGCCCGCCTCCTCCCCATCCGCCTCCTCTCCATCCGCCTCCTCTCCATCCGCCTCCTCCCCATCCGCCTCCTCTCCATCCGCCTCCTCCTCATCCGCCTCCTCCCCATCCGCCTCCTTCCATCATCCACCTCCTCCCCATCCACCTCCTCCCCATCCACCTCCTCCCCATCCACCTCCTCATCCGCCTCCTTCCATCATCCACCTCCTCCCCATCCACCTCCCCATCCGCCTCCTCCCCATCCGCCTCCTCCCCATCCACCTCCTCATCCGCCTCCTTCCATCATCCACCTCCTCCCCATCCACCTCCTCCCCATCCACCTCCTCATCGTCCTGCATTTATTGGGCCCCCCTCAGAAAATAACTGGCCCCCCAGTCAAACTGGTCTAGAACCGCCTCTGTCCACCTCGACATGCTGACTGCAGGGGGGTTTGAACCTGTGCTCCCCTGATTCAAAGTTCAGCACACTACCCCACTGAGCCACAGCCTCCCCCTCTTCATCACATCTCCTCATCAAATCCAGATCTTCAGCATCGGCTGCATTTCCCCTCGAGATATACCACTTCAGGATCGGGGTCCAATCACCAAAGACTTGTGTATCATGTGACGGTGTCAACACATTGTCCTCAGACAAAATGAAGTCTCTCCGGATTGAACTGAAGTCAGTAAATATGTAAAAACACGTGTTTCATCCGAGAGACAAGTCAAAACAAGACGATGTCTGAAAGCGAGGCCCGATATCTCACCGCAGTGTTGCTTCTGAGCTTCTTGTGTCTGCAGGCGTCGACACATACTCTACAGATATTAGACGCTCACTATGACTCGTGCATGCATGCACGTGCACGGCTGTGGATTGACCACCAACACAGAGAGATATGGACAGAAGATGTGTGCAACTGCATTTAGTTTCCTATCCATGAGGACATGATGTATCATCTAAGTGTGGGGCTGCCCTCCACTTTGAGAGCAGCATGAGAGATCTGTGGACACATCACTCAGCACCAGATGAAACAGAACTGGAAGCAGATTTTCTTTTTCTTTATGGATATTTTACAAATCATCTCCTTTCAAACTGGATTCTTGTTTATTAATAACTACTTGTTTGTACCGTCAGTATTTATACCTGCTTTTCACCTGTTCTCTTATTCTTTATAAGTATAATGATCACATGGAGGTCTGCCTTCACCTCTCTGAGGCTATCAGAGCCGCTCAGTCTGTCAGGAGAGAGCTCTCTAAAGCTCGCGGCCGCTCACACAGTCAATCCCAATGTTAATGAAAGCACACAGAAGCTGTGTACGTTTTTGGGAGTTTGATTTATTTGAAATGAACACAAATACAAAATGAAAACCTATAATTGCATTCTAAAACCATTATTTCTGGGACTTGATTTGGGGGGGGGGTGTGCCATAGTTTATGGGCGCTGTACGCAATATATGCGTAGTTCTGTTAGTATAAGATAATAAGATGATCTTTGTTGATCCAACATCGGGAAATTGTTTTGTTATGAAATTTAAGAAAATATATATTTTTTAAAATTTCTAAATTATTATTTTTTGAATTTCCGGCGCCCCCTATGGGTTGACGCGCCCTTGGCATTCGCCTATACTGCATATGCCGAGGGCCGGCCCGGCTCAGAGTTACCACAGTCATCTACCCGCCGGCTGAGTGCGGAGCTGGGTGGATGGACGGTTCTTGAGATAAGCGCTGGACAGTCAGACATACTGTAGATCCTAGCCTTTAGAACAGGGGGTCAAACGCAAGGCCCGTGGGCCAAATCCGGCCCATGACTTCATTTCATGCGGCCCCACAAGAGCTTGCAAAGAATACAATACGTTTATTATACGGTTACATGCCACTTTACATAAGCACGTTGCCCATAAACTACATGTCCCACAATGCATCTCATTGTGTGACACTGTAGAGACTTCTGCTTTCAGACGTAGTTAATTATGAAGTTATTACGCTATCCGATAATAATCCAACGCAGAGGCAATGATGTAATATAATATATTATTTTATATATATGATATATTTATTAGGGCTGTCAGTCGATTAAAATATTTAATCGCGATTAATCGCACATTTTTTATCTGTTCTAAATTAACCTTAGAGGAATATTTTTCAAGTTTTTAATACTCTTATGAACATATGAGCGGACAAATATGCTTACAGTCAATAGCTTTGTTGTTGTTAGCATCTGGTTAGCTCGCTATGCTAACGACTATAAGAAGCTTATTCTCCAACCAGTGAGGTGAAGGCACATCTTCATATGATCATTATAGTTATCAAAAACAAGAGAATAAAGTAAACAGGTATAAAATACTATATGACAGTAAACACAAGTAGTTATTAATAAACACGAATACAGTTTGAAAGGAGAGTGATTTGTAAAATATCCATAAAGAAAAATAAATCTGCTTCCAGTTCTGTCTCATCTGGTGCTGAGAGATGTGTCCATAGATCTCTCATGCTGCTCTCAGAGTGACCAGATTGATGCTTTCAACTTCAACATTTAAAAAAAAATGTGGGTGCACTTAAATCATGTTCACATGGATAGGAAACTAAATACATTCGCACACATCTTGTGTCCATATCTTTCTGTTTAGTTGGTCACGCCACACCGTGCACGTGCGTGCATGCCACACCGTGCAGGATGGAGGATGTTGAAAAAGTTGAAATGGCCCTTGAGAGGAAAAAGGTTCCCCACCCCTGGTTCACGTGTTCGGACTAATGACGTACGACGGCCTCCACGACTTCCGTAGTCCCGTTCAGCCGCTCGGTAACACCCATCGTTTCTCACGTCCACTCTTCAGAGGTCACAGCGGGGTCGCTGCTGATGGTGTAATATCGTAGAACAAAACGTGATCCGTCTCTTCAGCGCGTCTCAACCTCAGACCTTAGTTCAGATAGTTTCCTAAACCCTATGGAGAGATCCCATTGGCTCTGAGACCAGGGAACAGGAAGTGGTGACATGCTGACTCACTTCCTGCAGCGCTCTATGGCTTCAAGCGTTCTGGAGGACGACGTGTTTAGTGACTGGCTTTGAAGCAGTCTGAGGGCCAGCTGGAGAACTGTGACCAACTGCGAAAACATGCAGTTCATTCGTCTGAGCTTCGTCCACAGATGTTCTGTATACAACTTGGGGACAATTGCTCAACACTGGTAGGAGTAAACATGAGCTGATACACACTTTTGGATTCCCCAAAATCTGCAAGAAGAAACCATATGTTCTGAGGACTATGATTCAAAGTTAGAGTTCTAAAAACCGTAAGTAACTGCCAAGCTGCCTTGTATGGGACACAGCAGCTCAAAGAGAACCCTCTCAGATGGAAATACCTCGATGTGCTCAAAGTATTTCCTGCTAACAACGGGGCCTTTAGATCCTAAACCTGCATTCAGACTGGTCAGCTTCCTGTCCCCAGAGACAGGTCTCTCAGGTCTTCAGGGACTGGCCAGCTTCCTGTCCCCAGAGACAGATCTCTCAGGTCTTCAGGGACTGGCCAGCTTCCTGTCCCCAGAGACAGGTCTCTCAGGTCTTCAGGGACTGGCCAGCTTCCTGTCCCCAGAGACAGATCTCTCAGGTCTTCAGGGACTGGCCAGCTTCCTGTCCCCAGAGACAGGTCTCTCAGGTCTTCAGGGACTGGTCAGCTTCCTGTCCCCAGAGACAGGTCTCTCAGGTCTTCAGGGACTGGTCAGCTTCCTGTGCCCAGAGACAGATCTCTCAGGTCTTCAGGGACTGGTCAGCTTCCTGTCCCCAGAGTCAGATCTCTCAGGTCTTCAGGGACTGGTCAGCTTCCTGTCCCCAGAGACAGATCTCTCAGGTCTTCAGGGACTGGTCAGCTTCCTGTCCCCAGAGACAGATCTCTCAGGTCTTCAGGGACTGGTCAGCTTCCTGTCCCCAGAGACAGATCTCTCAGGTCTTCAGGGACTGGTCAGCTTCCTGTCCCCAGAGTCAGATCTCTCAGGTCTTCAGGGACTGGTCAGCTTCCTGTCCCCAGAGACAGATCTCTCAGGTCTTCAGGGACTGGTCAGCTTCCTGTCCCCAGAGACAGATCTCTCAGGTCTTCAGGGACTGGTCAGCTTCCTGTCCCCAGAGTCAGGTCTCTCAGGTCTTCAGGGACTGGTCAGCTTTCTGTCCCCAGAGACAGATCTCTCAGGTCTTCAGGGACTGGTCAGCTTCCTGTCCCCAGAGACAGATCTCTCAGGTCTTCAGGGACTGGTCAGCTTCCTGTCCCCAGAGACAGATCTCTCAGGTCTTCAGGGACTGGTCAGCTTCCTGTCCCCAGAGACAGATCTCTCAGGTCTTCAGGGACTGGTCAGCTTCCTGTCCGCAGAGTCAGATCTCTCAGGTCTTCAGGGACTGGTCAGCTTCCTGTCCCCAGAGACAGGTCTCTCAGGTCTTCAGGGACTGGTCAGCTTCCTGTCCCCAGAGACAGATCTCTCAGGTCTTCAGGGACTGGTCAGCTTCCTGTCCCCAGAGTCAGAACTAAACATGGAGAAGCAGCGTTCAGTTATTATGCTCCAAACATCTGGAACAAACTCCCAGAAACCTGCAGGTCCGCTGCAACTCTGACTACTTTCAGATCCAGCAAGAAGACTTTTCTGTTTCTCGCTGCTTCTAACTGAACTATTCACATCTTAGACGCACTGTAACTTTGATCATGTATTTTTCCTTAATGTTTATTTTATTAGCTTTTCTTTTTTAATGCTTAATGTCTTTCATTTTTTTTGTAAAGCACTTTGAATTGCCTTGCGCTGAAAGGTGCTCTATAAATAAACTTGCCTTGCCTTTCATGTGTATCTGAACTCGATAACAGTGGAATGATGAAGGGTCGTTCGAAAGAGGTCGATCGCACTGATACACCCGCGGAGAATAATCACCTCGTATTTTATAGCTCTTCTCAGAGATGCATCAGTCCCACGGTGCTGGTGTTGTTCCTGGCCTCAGCCTCTGCTCTGCGTCTGATTAACGTCTCCAACTCTTTCCACTGACTGACAAGATGACCGTTAATAACGAAAGGTGATGATGCGCAGTCACAACAGCTCGCTTCTGCTGCAGCGAACGGCAAACAGCACCGAGAAACATTCAGTGTTACAGGGTTTACCAAAGCATTACACGGTGCGGTGCACGTTTGGAAGCAAAGGTCATGCAAAGGTCATGCTTGACTGTGATTGGCTGGGAGTTCACACAAAACAAGTTTCCTGGAGTCCAGATGACGATAGGAGCCGACACATGGTTCCAGGACTCCTCTCACCGGGACACAGCGCTGGATCCAAACAGCAGAAACAACAAAGGCTGCCTGAAGATCCTCCAGCTGTTCTTTGATATTGAGTGATATTGATAATGGCATGCCTCTCTGAATGGTCGTACGCACAGCCCGAGTCGAGAGATGAACTCCCCTGTTTTTGATTTAGCTTCTTTCTCGGTCTCTGAAGTCTTCCAGGGTTTGCACTCAATTGACCCGTTCTTTTTAAATGGCAGCTCAGATTATAGCACAACCAGTAACTGATATGTGTAACCTCTCCCTGTCCACTCACACACTGCCTCTGTGTGGAAGAAGCTCTGGTATTGCCCCTCTTGAAAGCTGGTGATCCCACTGAGCTAAATAACTATCGTCCTATCTCAAATCTTTCTGCGTTATCAAAGATTCTTGAGTCCCTAGTTTCTACTCAGCTACCAACACAACATCCTTAACCCTATGCAATCTGGATTCAGATCAGAGCACAGTACTGTGACCGCCGGTCTGAAAGTCTTAGACGATATTAAGGCTGCTTTGGATAAACTATCTGTTTGTGTTGCATTGTTTATTGACCTGGCCAACGCATGTGACTCTGTAGATCACCACATTCTGTCTGATGTTATGTTGATGTCTCGTTTCGGTCATAAGGCCAATTGCTGGTTTCAGAGTTATCTAAGCGACCGTACTCAATGCGTCAGGCTGGGTAGTACTGTCTCTGACCCTGTCACCTTGAAGAAGGGAGTTCCACAGGGCTCTATGTTGGGGCCCTTGCTCTTTTTATTATATGTAAACAATATTTGTAATCAGATGCAATTTTCTACCTATCAGATGTATGCTGATGACACTATTGTATACTCATGAGCTCCTTCTCTGGATATGGCCGTTTCCAATCTAAAATCTGACTTTATCACGCTGCAGCGCTTCTAGATTCCAAACTGCTTTTGAACAGTAAGGAAACCAAAGCAATGCTTTTTGCTCCCAAGTCAGCGTCCTCTTGCCTCTCCATTGACACCCTTGATGGCGTCTCTGTTGAGTTTGTCGATACCTACAAATATCTGGGCTTTTGGTTGGACAGTAATCTGAACTTCAAACACCACGTTGAAGTTCTAACAAAGAAATTGAAATTCACTCTTGGCTTCCTTTATAGACTTAAATGTTGTTTTTCAACTTCATCCTGTAAAAGGTTGGTCTCTGGCTCCTGTCCCAGATGGACTACGGTGACACCATCTATAGGTTTGCCACACTGCTCCCCGGGCGCCGTTCAAAATGGCAGCACACTGCTCCTAATACTAGGATGGGTCAAATGCAGAGAAACAATTTCCCCCAGAGGGATTAATAAAAGTCCATCCATCATCCATCTTGCCTGTCCCACTGCTTGGGCCAAACTCCACCCACTCTCCCACGCTGCACTGCGTTATACATCAGATGCACCCGATAGGACTCATCATTGCACACTGTACAGCCTAACTGGAGGGTCCTCACTTAGTGTGCAGGATGCAGCATTGGTTTTTATTAATGTATAAAGCCATTTTAGGAAAGCTTCCACTGTACATATGTGCCAGATCTGCTCCAGTTTGTGACTCTCACAGCCTCAGACCCAGTGCTGGATACGGGTCCAGGTGCCTGGATACGGGTCCAGGTGCCTGGATACGGGTCCAGGTGCCTGGATACGGGTCCAGGTGCCTGGATACGGGTCCAGGTGCCTGGATACGGGTCCAGGTTCCTGCCGTGCGGACTGAGGCTGGAGAAAGGAGTCTTTTTCATTACGGTCCTTGGTCTTGGAACGACCTTCAGTCACGCCTCAAACTGAGGGCACTTGTCTCAATAGCCTGCTTTAGATTGAAGTCCTTACCTCCAGCTGCTCTTGCAGTAATAAGTAGCACCTTTCTTCTTCTTCTGTCCTGATGTGCTCAATGTAGGGACTGCTTTTCGTCTTTTGTTTACTTAGTTGTGTTCCCTGTGTTTTATATGTTTGGGTTGTGTGTAAGAACGAGTAACGTTGCTGCAATCTGGCAGGTTAGCTTTGAACATGAGATTTGATCTAAATGTTTTTATATCTGGCTAAATAAAAAAGTATGTAGAGTCTC
>CM070442.1:1324410-1366910 GCA_036324595.1 Champsocephalus gunnari
TCTGCTAGCTAGGCTTTAACGGTCCCCTCTGCTGGTCTATGGCCTTGTAGAGGGTAACGGTCCCCTCTGCTGGTCTATGGCCTTGTAGAGGGTAACGGTCCCCTCTGCTGGGTCTATGGGCCTTGTAGAGGGTAACGGTCCCCTCTGCTGGTCTATGGCCTTGTAGAGGGTAACGGTCCCCTCTGCTGGTCTATGGCCTTGTAGAGGGTAACGGTCCCCTCTGCTGGTCTATGGCCTTGTAGAGGGTAACGGTCCCCTCTGCTGGTCTATGGCCTTGTAGAGGGTAACGGTCCCCTCTGCTGGTCTATGGCCTTGTAGAGGGTAACGGTCCCCTCTGCTGGTCTATGGCCTTGTAGAGGGTAACGGTCCCCTCTGCTGGTCTATGGCCTTGTAGAGGGTAACGGTCCCCTCTGCTGGTCTATGGCCTTGTAGAGGGTAACGGTCCCCTCTGCTGGTCTATGGCCTTGTAGAGGGTAACGGTCCCCTCTGCTGGTCTATGGCCTTGTAGAGGGTAACGGTCCCCTCTGCTGGTCTATGGCCTTGTAGAGGGTAACGGTCCCCTCTGCTGGTCTATGGCCTTGTAGAGGGTAACGGTCCCCTCTGCTGGTCTATGGCCTTGTAGAGGGTAACGGTCCCCTCTGCTGGTCTATGGCCTTGTAGAGGGTAACGGTCCCCTCTGCTGGTCTATGGCCTTGTAGAGGGTAACGGTCCCCTCTGCTGGTCTATGGCCTTGTAGAGGGTAACGGTCCCCTCTGCTGGTCTATGGCCTTGTAGAGGGTAACGGTCCCCTCTGCTGGTCTATGGCCTTGTAGAGGGTAGCGGTCCCCTCTGCTGGTCTATGGTCTTGTAGAGGGTAACGGTCCCTTCTGCTGGTCTATGGCCTTGTAGAGGGTAACGGTCCCCTCTGCTGGTCTATGGCCTTGTAGAGGGTAACGGTCCCCTCTGCTGGTCTATGGCCTTGTAGAGGGTAACGGTCCCCTCTGCTGGTCTATGGCCTTGTAGAGGGTAACGGTCCCCTCTGCTGGTCTATGGCCTTGTAGAGGGTAACGGTCCCCTCTGCTGGTCTATGGCCTTGTAGCGGGTAACGGTCCCCTCTGCTGGTCTATGGCCTTGTAGAGGGTAATGGTCCCCTCTGCTGGTCTATGGCCTTGTAGAGGGTGATGGTCCCCTCTGCTGGTCTATGGCCTTGTAGAGGGTAACGGTCCCCTCTGCTGGTCTATGGCCTTGTAGAGGGTAACGGTCCCCTCTGCTGGTCTATGGCCTTGTAGAGGGTAACGGTCCCCTCTGCTGGTCTATGGCCTTGTAGAGGGTAACGGTCCCCTCTGCTGGTCTATGGCCTTGTAGAGGGTGATGGTCCCCTCTGCTGGTCTATGGCCTTGTAGAGGGTAACGGGGTACAGAGTCGCTTAGATACGCGGGGGAGTGCATCTGACGCAGAGATAGGTTGTTGTGCTCCCTCTCTCTGTTTCTTATCTATATCTATAGAGCTGCTCGGGTCTTGATAGATTGAGTGGGAAGTTCATGAGATCTTTCTAGAGGGTCATCAAGAATAACTTGTATCCAGTGACCTTCCCCCTCTCTGTCTGTGTCTGTGTGTTCTCTTGTTCCCATTAACCCAGCCACGTCTTTGTTCTTGTCTTGTATCTATCTCTACGCCGGGATTCGGAGTCGAGGCTGATCCTCTTGCTGTAGTCCTGTGTCTTGGATCCTCTACCCTGAGGTCTGGATTAAGTGGTGGACTTCGGGTCGTGGCTGACCCCGTCTCTGCGGTCCTGCCTTGGGTCTCGTCTTGCTGCTTCCCTGATGGCTTCCTCAGGATTGTAGCTGACATCCTCGTGGATTCATCTTCTCATTACAGACACATGCATTTCCTAACATCCGGTCTGTATGCTGTCAAATGTATTATCTCAAACCACTCCAGCACTTCGCTCTGCATCAGCCAATCAGCTTGCTACTCCATCACTGTGAAGTGGAACCAGGAACCCCCCCCCAACAAAGACATGCCTTTTTGCTATGTTCTTGTTCATTTTCAAAAATCATTATGTGTTACTGGAAGATGGACGTTTGCTAATAACTAAACCTGGCAAACATTTCTTACATAATAATATTCAGTAAGCATGGTCCTCGTTCAACAAAGACTTATAATACGTGTTTTTAAAAAGGAAATCGAGCTGAGTTGAACCTGTCAGTGGACTTTTATGAAGATGAATATGAGAGTATTGTATTGTGTCCCTGGACAAGACACTTCACCCCAAATTGCTGAGTCGTCTAACAAATAGCATGTAATGTAAACAACAAAAGAGTAAATCTGTGGAGTAGAGACGAGATGTTTATATGACCTGCTCCTTGCAACTGAGCCGTAGTATTTCTACTTTTTCTAAATGAGAAAGAGGTGATTGGCTCTCGGGTAGAACCTTTAGCAGATGTTCCTGGTCAGAGCGCATCAGGAGGATAACATCCTGCGACTCCTCCCTGATGAACGTCCTGTCTGCATGATGGACGACGGTGATTTCTGCACAGCATCTGAAGACGTCTCCCTCTGCTCCTGAACCCTGGGAAGGTCTCATCTCTGATGTGGAATAATTGGAAACCCAGATTCACAGAAACATGCGCCACCATGTTCAAAACAGATCTGCGGTCGTCTGGCTCGTATAATTACCCCACAGAATGTCAGTGAGGTGGCTTCGTTCCAGGAAGTGTAGCTGCCTGTTCTCTTTGCTTTGTTGTTGCTGCATTTCAATGGCGAGCCGGTGGAATTTGTGCAGGAGGAAAGGCCACATCTGACAGTCTGAGGCTGGGAGCCGACGCTGCACCTCCTGCCCTCTGGATGCCAAACACCCACCGAAAACCCCCAACCACAACCAGCACTGAAGTGCCCCTCAGGGAGCGAAGCCCCGACCGCAGAGCCGGGGTTACCATCTACTAAAGCTGGCCCTGTGGTAAAACCCACATTCAAAAACAACCTGAGGAAATGTTCCTACTTCTCTCTCTCTTTATTACCTCAGATTGTATAGAAGTCTATGAGGAAATGTTCCTACTTCTCTCTCTCTTTATTACCTCAGATTGTATAGAAGTCTATGAGGAAATGTTCCTACTTCTCTCTCTCTTTATTACCTCAGATTGTATAGAAGTCTATGAGGAAATGTTCCTACTTCTCTCTCTCTCTATTACCTCAGATTGTATAGAAGTCTATGAGGAAATGTTCCTACTTCTCTCTCTCTTTATTACCTCAGATTGTAGAGAAGTCTATGAGGAAATGTTCCTACTTCTCTCTCTCTCTTTATTACCTCAGATTGTATAGAAGTCTATGAGGAAATGTTCCTACTTCTCTCTCTCTTTATTACCTCAGATTGTATAGAAGTCTATGAGGAAATGTTCCTACTTCTCTCTCTCTTTATTACCTCAGATTGTAGAGAAGTCTATGAGGAAATGTTCCTACTTCTCTCTCTCTTTATTACCTCAGATTGTATAGAAGTCTATGAGGAAATGTTCCTACTTCTCTCTCTCTCTCTTTATTACCTCAGATTGTATAGAAGTCTATGAGGAAATGTTCCTACTTCTCTTTTTATTACCTCAGATTGTAGAGAAGTCTATGAGGAAATGTTCCTACTTCTCTCTCTCTTTATTACCTCAGATTGTAGAGAAGTCTATGAGGAAATGTTCCTACTTCTCTCTCTCTTTATTACCTCAGATTGTAGAGAAGTCTATGAGGAAATGTTCCTACCTCTCTCTCTCTTTATTTCCTCAGATTGTAGAGAAGTCTATGAGGAAATGTTCCTACTTCTCTCTCTCTCTTTATTACCTCAGATTGTATAGAAGTCTATGAGGAAATGTTCCTACTTCTCTCTCTCTTTATTACCTCAGATTGTAGAGAAGTCTATGAGGAAATGTTCCTACTTCTCTCTCTCTTTATTACCTCAGATTGTAGAGAAGTCTATGAGGAAATGTTCCTACTTCTCTCTCTCTTTATTACCTCAGATTGTAGAGAAGTCTATGAGGAAATGTTCCTACTTCTCTCTCTTCATTACCTCAGATTGTATAGAAGTCTATGAGGAAATGTTCCTACTTCTCTCTCTCTTTATTACCTCAGATTGTATAGAAGTCTATGAGGAAATGTTCCTACTTCTCTCTCTCTTTATTACCTCAGATTGTATAGAAGTCTATGAGGAAATGTTCCTACTTCTCTCTCTCTTTATTACCTCAGATTGTAGAGAAGTCTATGAGGAAATGTTCCTACTTCTCTCTCTCTTTATTACCTCAGATTGTAAGAAGTCTATGAGGAAATGTTCCTACTTCTCTCTTTCTTTATTTCCTCAGATTGTAGAGAAGTCTATGAGGAAATGTTCCTACTTCTCTCTCTCTTTATTACCTCAGATTGTAGAGAAGTCTATGAGGAAATGTTCCTACTTCTCTCTCTCTTTATTACCTCAGATTGTAGAGAAGTCTATGAGGAAATGTTCCTACTTCTCTCTCTTCATTACCTCAGATTGTATAGAAGTCTATGAGGAAATGTTCCTACTTCTCTCTCTCTTTATTACCTCAGATTGTATAGAAGTCTATGAGGAAATGTTCCTACTTCTCTCTCTCTTTATTACCTCAGATTGTATAGAAGTCTATGAGGAAATGTTCCTACTTCTCTCTCTCTTTATTACCTCAGATTGTAGAGAAGTCTATGAGGAAATGTTCCTACTTCTCTCTCTCTCTATTACCTCAGATTGTAGAGAAGTCTATGAGGAAATGTTCCTACTTCTCTCTCTCTTTATTACCTCAGATTGTAGAGAAGTCTATGAGGAAATGTTCCTACTTCTCTCTCTCTTTATTACCTCAGATTGTAGAGAAGTCTATGAGGAAATGTTCCTACTTCTCTCTCTCTTTATTACCTCAGATTGTAGAGAAGTCTATGAGGAAATGTTCCTACTTCTCTCTCTCTTTATTACCTCAGATTGTATAGAAGTCTATGAGGAAATGTTCCTACTTCTCTCTCTCTTTATTACCTCAGATTGTATAGAAGTCTATGAGGAAATGTTCCTACTTCTCTCTCTCTTTATTACCTCAGATTGTATAGAAGTCTATGAGGAAATGTTCCTACTTCTCTCTCTCTTTATTACCTCAGATTGTAGAGAAGTCTATGAGGAAATGTTCCTACCTCTCTCTCTCTTTATTACCTCAGATTGTAGAGAAGTCTATGAGGAAATGTTCCTACTTCTCTCTCTCTTTATTACCTCAGATTGTATAGAAGTCTATGAGGAAATGTTCCTACTTCTCTCTCTCTTTATTACCTCAGATTGTATAGAAGTCTATGAGGAAATGTTCCTACTTCTCTCTCTCTTTATTACCTCAGATTGTATAGAAGTCTATGAGGAAATGTTCCTACTTCTCTCTCTCTCTTATTACCTCAGATTGTATAGAAGTCTATGAGGAAATGTTCCTACTTCTCTCTCTCTTTATTACCTCAGATTGTATAGAAGTCTATGAGGAAATGTTCCTACTTCTCTCTCTCTCTTTATTACCTCAGATTGTAGAGAAGTCTATGAGGAAATGTTCCTACTTCTCTCTCTCTTTATTACCTCAGATTGTATAGAAGTCTATGAGGAAATGTTCCTACTTCTCTCTCTCTTTATTACCTCAGATTGTAGAGAAGTCTATGAGGAAATGTTCCTACTTCTCTCTCTCTCTTTATTACCTCAGATTGTATAGAAGTCTATGAGGAAATGTTCCTACTTCTCTCTCTCTTTATTACCTCAGATTGTAGAGAAGTCTATGAGGAAATGTTCCTACTCTCTCTCTTTATTACCTCAGATTGTATAGAAGTCCATGAGGAAATGTTCCTACTTCTCTCTCTCTTTATTACCTCAGATTGTAGAGAAGTCTATGAGGAAATGTTCCTACTTCTCTCTCTCTTTATTACCTCAGATTGTATAGAAGTCTATGAGGAAATGTTCCTACTTCTCTCTCTCTTTATTACCTCAGATTGTAGAGAAGTCTATGAGGAAATGTTCCTACTTCTCTCTCTCTTTATTACCTCAGATTGTAGAGAAGTCTATGAGGAAATGTTCCTACTTCTCTCTCTCTCTTTATTACCTCAGATTGTAGAGAAGTCTATGAGGAAATGTTCCTACTTCTCTCTCTCTTTATTACCTCAGATTGTATAGAAGTCTATGAGGAAATGTTCCTACTTCTCTCTCTCTTTATTACCTCAGATTGTAGAGAAGTCTATGAGGAAATGTTCCTACTTCTCTCTCTCTTTATTACCTCAGATTGTAGAGAAGTCTATGAGGAAATGTTCCTACTTCTCTCTCTCTCTTTATTACCTCAGATTGTAGAGAAGTCTATGAGGAAATGTTCCTACTTCTCTCTCTCTTTATTACCTCAGATTGTATAGAAGTCTATGAGGAAATGTTCCTACTTCTCTCTCTCTCTTTATTACCTCAGATTGTATAGAAGTCTATGAGGAAATGTTCCTACTTCTCTCTCTCTTTATTACCTCAGATTGTAGAGAAGTCTATGAGGAAATGTTCCTACTTCTCTCTCTCTTTATTACCTCAGATTGTAGAGAAGTCTATGAGGAAATGTTCCTACTTCTCTCTCTCTCTTTATTACCTCAGATTGTATAGAAGTCTATGAGGAAATGTTCCTACTTCTCTCTCTCTTTATTACCTCAGATTGTAGAGAAGTCTATGAGGAAATGTTCCTACTTCTCTCTCTCTTTATTACCTCAGATTGTATAGAAGTCTATGAGGAAATGTTCCTACTTCTCTCTCTCTTTATTACCTCAGATTGTAGAGAAGTCTATGAGGAAATGTTCCTACTTCTCTCTCTCTTTATTACCTCAGATTGTATAGAAGTCTATGAGGAAATGTTCCTACTTCTCTCTCTCTTTATTACCTCAGATTGTAGAGAAGTCTATGAGGAAATGTTCCTACTTCTCTCTCTCTTTATTACCTCAGATTGTAGAGAAGTCTATGAGGAAATGTTCCTACTTCTCTCTCTCTTTATTACCTCAGATTGTATAGAAGTCTATGAGGAAATGTTCCTACTTCTCTCTCTCTTTATTACCTCAGATTGTATAGAAGTCTATGAGGAAATGTTCCTACTTCTCTCTCTCTTTATTACCTCAGATTGTATAGAAGTCTATGAGGAAATGTTCCTACTTCTCTCTCTCTTTATTACCTCAGATTGTAGAGAAGTCTATGAGGAAATGTTCCTACTTCTCTCTCTCTTTATTACCTCAGATTGTAGAGAAGTCTATGAGGAAATGTTCCTACTTCTCTCTCTCTCTTTATTACCTCAGATTGTATAGAAGTCTATGAGGAAATGTTCCTACTTCTCTCTCTCTTTATTACCTCAGATTGTATAGAAGTCTATGAGGAAATGTTCCTACTTCTCTCTCTCTTTATTACCTCAGATTGTAGAGAAGTCTATGAGGAAATGTTCCTACCTCTCTCTCTCTTTATTACCTCAGATTGTAGAGAAGTCTATGAGGAAATGTTCCTACTTCTCTCTCTCTCTTATTACCTCAGATTGTATAGAAGTCTATGAGGAAATGTTCCTACTTCTCTCTCTCTTTATTACCTCAGATTGTATAGAAGTCTATGAGGAAATGTTCCTACTTCTCTCTCTCTTTATTACCTCAGATTGTAGAGAAGTCTATGAGGAAATGTTCCTACTTCTCTCTCTCTTTATTACCTCAGATTGTATAGAAGTCTATGAGGAAATGTTCCTACTTCTCTCTCTCTTTATTACCTCAGATTGTATAGAAGTCTATGAGGAAATGTTCCTACTTCTCTCTCTCTTTATTACCTCAGATTGTATAGAAGTCTATGAGGAAATGTTCCTACTTCTCTCTCTCTTTATTACCTCAGATTGTATAGAAGTCTATGAGGAAATGTTCCTACTTCTCTCTCTCTTTATTACCTCAGATTGTATAGAAGTCTATGAGGAAATGTTCCTACTTCTCTCTCTCTTTATTACCTCAGATTGTATAGAAGTCTATGAGGAAATGTTCCTACTTCTCTCTCTCTTTATTACCTCAGATTGTAGAGAAGTCTATGAGGAAATGTTCCTACTTCTCTCTCTCTCTTTATTACCTCAGATTGTAGAGAAGTCTATGAGGAAATGTTCCTACTTCTCTCTCTCTTTATTACCTCAGATTGTAGAGAAGTCTATGAGGAAATGTTCCTACTTCTCTCTCTCTTTATTACCTCAGATTGTATAGAAGTCTATGAGGAAATGTTCCTACTTCTCTCTCTCTTTATTACCTCAGATTGTAGAGAAGTCTATGAGGAAATGTTCCTACCTCTCTCTCTCTTTATTACCTCAGATTGTAGAGAAGTCTATGAGGAAATGTTCCTACTTCTCTCTCTCTTTATTACCTCAGATTGTATAGAAGTCTATGAGGAAATGTTCCTACTTCTCTCTCTCTTTATTACCTCAGATTGTATAGAAGTCTATGAGGAAATGTTCCTACTTCTCTCTCTCTTTATTACCTCAGATTGTAGAGAAGTCTATGAGGAAATGTTCCTACTTCTCTCTCTCTTTATTACCTCAGATTGTAGAGAAGTCTATGAGGAAATGTTCCTACTTCTCTCTCTCTCTCTATTACCTCAGATTGTATAGAAGTCTATGAGGAAATGTTCCTACTTCTCTCTCTCTTTATTACCTCAGATTGTATAGAAGTCTATGAGGAAATGTTCCTACTCTCTCTCTCTCTTTATTACCTCAGATTGTATAGAAGTCTATGAGGAAATGTTCCTACTTCTCTCTCTCTTTATTACCTCAGATTGTATAGAAGTCTATGAGGAAATGTTCCTACTTCTCTCTCTCTTTATTACCTCAGATTGTATAGAAGTCTATGAGGAAATGTTCCTACCTCTCTCTCTCTTTATTACCTCAGATTGTATAGAAGTCTATGAGGAAATGTTCCTACTTCTCTCTCTCTTTATTACCTCAGATTGTATAGAAGTCTATGAGGAAATGTTCCTACTTCTCTCTCTCTTTATTACCTCAGATTGTATAGAAGTCTATGAGGAAATGTTCCTACTTCTCTCTCTCTTTATTACCTCAGATTGTATAGAAGTCTATGAGGAAATGTTCCTACTTCTCTCTCTCTTTATTACCTCAGATTGTATAGAAGTCTATGAGGAAATGTTCCTACTTCTCTCTCTCTTTATTACCTCAGATTGTAGAGAAGTCTATGAGGAAATGTTCCTACTTCTCTCTCTCTTTATTACCTCAGATTGTAGAGAAGTCTATGAGGAAATGTTCCTACTTCTCTCTCTCTTTATTACCTCAGATTGTAGAGAAGTCTATGAGGAAATGTTCCTACTTCTCTCTCTCTTTATTACCTCAGATTGTATAGAAGTCTATGAGGAAATGTTCCTACTTCTCTCTCTCTTTATTACCTCAGATTGTATAGAAGTCTATGAGGAAATGTTCCTACTTCTCTCTCTCTCTTTATTACCTCAGATTGTAGAGAAGTCTATGAGGAAATGTTCCTACTTCTCTCTCTCTTTATTACCTCAGATTGTAGAGAAGTCTATGAGGAAATGTTCCTACTTCTCTCTCTTTATTACCTCAGATTGTAGAGAAGTCTATGAGGAAATGTTCCTACTCTCTCTCTCTCTTTATTACCTCAGATTGTAGAGAAGTCTATGAGGAAATGTTCCTACTTCTCTCTCTCTCTTATTACCTCAGATTGTATAGAAGTCTATGAGGAAATGTTCCTACTTCTCTCTCTCTTTATTACCTCAGATTGTAGAGAAGTCTATGAGGAAATGTTCCTACCTCTCTCTCTCTCTCTCTATTACCTCAGATTGTAGAGAAGTCTATGAGGAAATGTTCCTACTTCTCTCTCTCTGTATTACCTCAGATTGTAGAGAAGTCTATGAGGAAATGTTCCTACTTCTCTCTCTCTTTATTACCTCAGATTGTATAGAAGTCTATGAGGAAATGTTCCTACTTCTCTCTCTCTCTATTACCTCAGATTGTAGAGAAGTCTATGAGGAAATGTTCCTACTTCTCTCTCTCTCTTTATTACCTCAGATTGTATAGAAGTCTATGAGGAAATGTTCCTACTTCTCTCTCTCTTTATTACCTCAGATTGTATAGAAGTCTATGAGGAAATGTTCCTACTTCTCTCTCTCTTTATTACCTCAGATTGTAGAGAAGTCTATGAGGAAATGTTCCTACTTCTCTCTCTCTTTATTACCTCAGATTGTAGAGAAGTCTATGAGGAAATGTTCCTACTTCTCTCTCTCTCTATTACCTCAGATTGTAGAGAAGTCTATGAGGAAATGTTCCTACTTCTCTCTCTCTTTATTACCTCAGATTGTAGAGAAGTCTATGAGGAAATGTTCCTACTTCTCTCTCTCTCTATTACCTCAGATTGTAGAGAAGTCTATGAGGAATTGTTCTACCTACTTACTTCATAATGTGTGGACATTACACACCTGTTCACTCAAAACACACTCAGGGTAACCCCCCCCGTTCATCCATGCATATATTTGAGATATTCCCGTGGTTCATACACATTTGAATTTATTTGGGTTATCTTGTGCAGTTAATACACTTGTAGTACTATAGTACTTTAACACTACTTGTTGCAGTACTTGTTCTTGAGTACTTTCTGTCGGGTTTCTGTGTATAACTGCTTCCATATATTAATGTCTGGAAACACATATATCCAGGGTGATAATCCACAGCTGCATGAAGTGTGAAGACATGAGGCATCAGTCACGATAATTGGTGTGTTTTATTGTTATTTGTGTGTTGGATGATAAATGAGGGCATTTCATTTGATCGAGGCCAAACCGAACACTGAAGAAAACCATAAATCATGAAGCTGGCAAACAACATGCTGTTCTGTCATTTCAGGGCTTTTTTATAGGCATTGTCCTACAGTGAAAGAGCTGTGACTTTATTAAACTGTTTAGTGATAAAAGAGAGAATTCTGGTATTCTTCCACCTTTTTTGGTCAAAACACAGTTTGGTGGATGACTGATAGAAATACATTGGTTTCAAAGAGAGATGCAGGGATGTGGTATTCCTGTGTTGGTCCCTGAAGGCATCATCTCCTGGTCCAATGGGATTCCTCCATGTGATTTTGGATTGTTGCAGAAAATAATCTCAGTGGCAAACAAACGTTTACGATGGTTTAAACTATAAAGGAACTACAGCACGGTCACATGACTTCACGTCACCACCGCTAAGCTAAAGGAGGCTAATGTTGGGCTATAAAGGACCTACAGCACGGTCACATGACTTCACGTCACCACCGCTAAGCTAAAGGAGGCTAATGTTGGGCTATAAAGGAACTACAGCACGGTCACATGACTTCACGTCACCACCGCTAAGCTAAAGGAGGCTAATGTTGGGCTACAGCACGGTCACGTCACCACACAAAGAATTGTACAAAAACCTTGAAATATGGAGAAATTGTACCCATTTCTAAGAACCGTTCAATAATTTCTTAAAACTGTAAAATAACCTTTAAGAACTTCACAATCAACAGTTGCTAAGAACTGTTCGAATAATTTCTAAGGACTTGACGATAGTTTATAAGAACTGTACCCATTTCTAAAGACTGTCCCATAATGTCTAAGAAACTGTTCAATCATTTCAACGAACTGTACAATAGTCCTGCACGGGTCTGATTTTCAAGATGTTGGTTATTTTCTCCATCGAGGAACCAAAAGCCTCCCAGACGTTGGATTTCGCTCTTGAGGAAGAGTTATTGAAAATGCTGTATTCTCCGCTAGAGAGCTTCAGCTCAGCCATTTTGAATGTGGCGCGCTCAGCAGCAGATTGATGCGCTGCAGAGGTCATGATTATGCGCGGTCCCGCGGGGGAGAGGTCTGAGGATTTAAACATTAAACTAAATTATCATTATTTTAATATTTAATTTACTTTACCCAGAACCGAACCCGTAAAAAAGCGTTTGAAAAAATACCACCCGCGAATCACCTTTTTTGCGAGTCACCCGCGGGTACCCGACCCGATGCAGGACTCTGCTCTGAGTCACTCAGAGGAAACTGAATAACTGAGGCTAATAATCCATATAGAAATAAAAGTATTGCACGCAGAGAACATGAAGAAGACTGACAACAAACAGAGGACACATTTATATATATATTTTATTGTACAAACAATGAATGCATTGTCTTTCCCTTTCTGAAATACATCTGAAAACCACGCTGCATTTCATCAGTGACGAGTATCTGTCTCAACTTCACTTCTGGATTGTTTCACAAACATTTTGGACAAAAGGCTCTAAATGGATAGAAACCATTCATCTGTATTGTCTTCACGGTCGCAGCAGGATGAGGAGGACGAATGGGGGCTCATCAAGGATCCGACGGATGGTAAACATGTTGCAGCTTTAGTTTGATCATTTATCAGAATAACTGCACAGCAATGTACATTTTCTGAGCGTGCAGAGTCCGCTTCTGTCCCTCCATGTTAAAGGTCGTTTAAGGTTTATTGTCCGTACGATTAGTTTGCCGCCCTTTATTTAATAGTACGATGAATTCCAGATAATGCCTGTTTTTTTTCTGTTTGTAGAATTCATCTCATTTGCCAAATTGAGGCTGAATCAAAAGTTTTCCGTGAGGCAGAGATAACAAAAATATCTAATTTTTACAAACCACGACCTTACAACGCAATAAAGTGAAACCATTGAAGTGAGTCCAGTCTCAGTCTCTGGCTGGAAGACAACTCTCTGCCTCATCTTCGATAACTGGACTCAAACTATCACACGTTACATTTATAATCAATTTAATATGTAATATTCCATTCCTCACACACTTCTGTATTATATAATATCCTGCTTTATATGTTGTTACTGTAACTTTGTATTTCAACATGTATATTTTCTACTTTTTTTAATGCCATTTTATTTCTATTTGAGATGTTTACATTTTGGATTGTTTATTTCTAGTCTTTAATTTCTCTAATGTACAGTAGGCCAATGGGCAACATGGTCCACTTTGAGGCCAGCAGAAGACCTGAGTACGGTCTCCAGGACTTTCTGCCAGGTGACTGTGTCTTCGCTGATGACTGCACGCTCGACATGCGCCAGAAGAGGAACATTATCCTCACAAGTTCAAACATTTATGGAAAATGATTCGAGTTAGGCGTTACTCTTCGTTGCTTGTTGACTTGTCTGGCTTTGCATGATTCACACCAAATGTAAAAACTGCAGCATTATCTTTACAAAATGAAGGAATAATGGGAACATACACCGAACTGATATGTAGACTTTAATCTTTGGGAATATATTTGAGTAGTAAATGTGGATGAAACCAAAGAGCCCTTAGTCAAGCGGACTAAAGACACTTTATATCCACATGTTTTATTAAAGGGGCAAAACACATAAAGAAGAAATAAGACTTTTTTTGTCCTGAGATGTTTCGATCTCTTTTGCATCCCAAGAAGCGTCTTCCCAACAATACAGATTTTCAAAAATGATCAGGACATTGTTGTTGAAGAGTATTTAAACACCAGAAGATCCCTCCCATCCACCTCCATTGTGTTTGGGTGGTGGTGCTCCAAACCCCGCTGAATTTATCCCAAACTACGAGCATTACTCTTTGATTTCTGAGAACTAAGAGTCTTTCCATCAACACAGAGCTGTTACCAACCTCAGGACTTCTCGCTGCGTTTCTCTCCATGCTGCGACCATAAACGAGAGTTTGATGGCTAAACTTTGGCTGTCACGCCCCGAGCTTCACTGGCCAACTGGCATTGTCGTGTTTTTGTATTATCTTTTCTCAAACCGCCAACCATCCACTGATAATGAGTCCAATCTGCCAGTCGGAGACTTTTGGAGAGAGATATTTCCATTCGCTAAACGTTTGAGACAATAAAACAATAACGTGAACTACATTCGTCTCAATAACTCCAACAATAATTCAAAATGTGCTCGGGCGTTTTTGAAAGATAATATACATAAAACAGTTTGTAAATATGTTCAGAATAATCGTTTAATTGGTGTGTAGCTTTCAGAAGAGGAACTACTACTACTGGTACATCCTATAATCTCGTCCCTTTTTGTCACCATATGTTTCCCACCAAGGTGAGCAGGGGGGGGGGATTGGTTTGTATGTACAGTGGCGGAGACCCCTCCAGGACCCCGTGAAGGCATGAACAAAAGCAACCATTGTAACACTATAGAATAAGGCACATGGAATAGATAATCATCAATATTTACACGGATATGGCTACCCACACACGGATAGCTCAAACAAACATCACAGTATTAAAAACAGAACGATTCTTATCTACCTTCCTCCCCTCTCTTCCTCTTCCTCGGGTACAGTCTGGAAGCCAGGTCGATGATACAGTAGAATCACATCAGCGTCCTCTGATTACCCAGGAGCCTCTGGGGTTTCAAAGCATCACGTGATTATCCGTGATTATCTTTACTTCGGTTCGGGGAGTTTAGCGGGTTCAGGTTTTCCATGGAAAGGCACATTTATGTTAAGATAATAAAACATGGTGAGTTTTTGCTACTTTTCTGATTCAAAGGTCCAGGAGAAAGCGGGGAGGATGGGAATGATGTAGATATTTTAGAGAGAGAGACACAGAGTGGGCAGAACAACTGAAATGTTCCAGAACACGAAGTCAGAAGGGTACTAAAACATTGGAGGAGCTTCTGTGACGGCTCTTAAGTTGCTTCCACACCGTCGCAAAGCAAAGTTTCGCTTCACAATACGAGAGTTTGACTGCCTCGTCGTTTGTGTTTAACCGATCACACGGCAGAGAGGAGGCGGGATCTCTGGAGGGAAGTAAGATCTATTACGGCTAAGCTACGCTAACATTAGCACTACCGACACTCAAAACTACGTCATATAAGCATAAATAAATCAGCAACAACCGACACACGGAAAAAAAGTTTGCTTCGAGTCCCGTGTGAACGCACCATCGGAAGTCTTTGAAGCGTCCTGGAAAGGAGTTCTAGAATGTTGGGAAGAAGAAGTTCCGTAACACGGAAGAGGTTCCAAAGTCTTCGGGCGAAACGTCGTGAAACCCTTAAATAACCTGGTGGGCGGTTCCAGAGGAGCGCGCGGCAGCTTCCACGGTGGCGCTTCATGAGGGAACCTGATGGAGGATGGCGTCACAAGCTTTTCTAGAACGTTCCAGGGAGGAAGGGTCTGCCCTGGGTCGGCGCTCTAGAAGCGGGTGCTGTGGGCGAAGCTGTCGGACATGATGATGTTCTTGTAGAAGTTGTCGGAGCGCGTGGAGCAGTAACCTTTCACCTTGTCGATCATCTGGCTGACGGGGAGGATGGAGGACGAGGAGGAAGAGGAGTTGGGCTCCGCCTCTGAGGAGGAAGAGGAGGAGGAGACACACTTGGGGCTGGTCTGGTTGGAGAAACATTTATCTGGGGGGGAGAGAAGAAGTGGATTATTATCTGATCTCAATGTGAGGTGGAGGCCCTATCACAGATTTAATTAAGGTGGTATGCTCTTATACACATCTTATAAAATAATGTATAATATTTCACAGCAAGAAAACACGACACGGTTCATGCACACGTTTCCCCGAGAGCAAAGCAGGGAGAGGAATGGGAAACGTCCAACACCAATTATGATTCTGTGTTATATGTTGATGCAGTAACCTCTGGCACCGCCTGATCAAAACAAACATCCAATCCAGAGCGTTGGGGATGGCCCGGAGCCAGCCGTCTGCAGAACGTGTTATTCATGAAAACATCTAAAAAGGTCATGGAAATGTTGAACATATATGTGACTACACTAAGCTCTCGGTCCTCAGGTTCTGCTGTAGGTACTTTGGGTCAATAAGTACGGAGGTGCAAAGACAATACAACAAAACTCTTCCATCGGGAGAAACAGATGCAGATATAAAAACCCAAAGGTTCCACATGAAGAAACGTCTTCAGCGACAACACGTGCAGCGTTTAGAGAACATCCAGCAGCTTGAGGAGACATGGCAGCGTCTACTGAAAGCTGCAGAAACCAGACGCTGAAGAAGCTCAAACAAAACGGAGACCAGGGGACACTAAAGAGAGACGCACACAGCTGGGAGACCAGGGGACACTAAAGAGAGACGCACACAGCTGGGAGACCAGAGGACACTAAAGAGTGACGCACACAGCTGGGAGACCAGAGGACACTAAAGAGTGACGCACACAGCTGGAGACCAGGGGACACTAAAGAGTGACGCACACAGCTGGAGACCAGGGGACACTAAAGAGAACGGAGGTTGCGGGTATAGCAAGGTATAGCATGTATATAAATGTAACTCTTCTTAGAGTGTAAATAATCACCGGACTATGACTATGAATATGTTGAATACCTAAACTAAATCTCTCCAGTCTAAATGTCTGCACTTTGCCGCCACACACGGTTGCCAAGCAGCGCTTATTGTTGTTTAGGCTGGCCATGTGTCGCGAGTGTTGACAGGGGGCGGGGGAGCACGCTCATGAACTGTTAGCGCCGGAACCTCGCAACGGCTGCGGAGCTCATTTGGGCCTAAGATGAGGGTTGAGTCTGCGTGGTCTGCGTGGGGGGAGGGGCAGCAGCCGTATCATTGGCTAGAACCAGCTAGATCTGATGGATTTGGACAAAAACGTGAGTGAAGTGTAACCGGACACGAGAGAGAGAGATCAGCAGCTGCAGCTCTGCCCGCTGTGAGGGGCCGGTGAGCGGAGCAACACACACCTTTAGACGTCACCTAACACATTTAGCTACGGCACTGTCGTATATATTGAATTATTCAATTTGATAATCAACTCCCAAAAAAAAATGTTTATAAAAATATTCATAACTCATATTCGAATACCTGAATCATTTTGAATATTCGAATATTCGATTAATCGTTCCCATCCCTATTCCCACTCTCCCACTATCATCTCTGTGGGAAGAACTGGGGCGATGGATGCAAAGACATGTCGCTGACCGTCAGATGTCTCTCCCCTCCTCGGTGTCAGCGCCGACCTCTGACCACCTGTCCCTCAGTCGGTCGGTCGGATGTTCTTTCCCTTTTGTTTCTCTCCTAGCTGAAGTTGCTTGGCGTGGCGTTGCCCCCTCCCGAGTGAAGCCCCGCCGGATCCCGAGGACGCTCCACAGCAGCATTCAGACACACTTCACCTCCCTCCCGAGCCCCAGCTCAGCGTCAGAACGCGTGGCGGCACTGTGAGCGGGACCCGGGCGGCTCCGGGCGCTCGTCACGCTTCCTCCGGAGGTATGTGCTGGAGGAGCCTCAGAGAACCGGCTTCATGGAGCGCCGCGCTGTTCTGACGGGGCTGCCAACGGAAACATCCAGAAGCCGAACAGATCTCTCTCCAGACAGAGTCAGAGCCCTCAGGAAGCAGTTCGCGTGTTGAGGCGTCGTTGGGCGAGCGTTTCATAACAGCCTCGGGGTCGGGCAGCTCCTCTGCGCCGGGACCTGGAGGACGCTGCTCCGAAAACAAGTCAAACAACAATGAAAACAAGCCGTTTTCACTTGAAGTGAGTGCAGAGCTCTGCCAACAGGACAAGTGGAAAGTGGCTCCGTAGGGTTCTGGACAGAAGACGGGATGTTTAGATAAATCAGAGCTTTCAGTTCTCTGGCAGAAACATCGTTTGGACCTGTCTTTGACCACAATCAGGAAACAAGCCGCAGATCAATGCTCCAACGCGTTCTGTCTATGAGTTCTCTCAGGAAGACATTCGCTCCCTCCGGCTGCTTTCTCCAGCAGCCAATCACAGAGCTGCACGAGACACACTTTACAATGGTTCTCCTCTCTCCTGCAGTCAGCTGTGATTTCAGGTGTTCATGCTGCCGCCCCTCTCCTCCCCCGCCGCCTCCTCCCCCTCCACCTCCTTCCATCATCCACCTCCTCCCCGCCCGCCTCCTCCCCATCCGCCTCCTCTCCATCCGCCTCCTCCCCATCCGCCTCCTCTCCATCCGCCTCCTCCTCATCCGCCTCCTCCCCATCCGCCTCCTTCCATCATCCACCTCCTCCCCATCCACCTCCTCCCCATCCACCCCCTTCCCATCCACCTCCTCCCCATCCACCTCCTCATCCGCCTCCTTCCATCATCCACCTCCTCCCCATCCACCTCCCCATCCGCCTCCTCCCCATCCGCCTCCTCCCCATCCACCTCCTCATCCGCCTCCTTCCATCATCCACCTCCTCCCCATCCACCTCCTCCCCATCCACCTCCTCATCGTCCTGCATTTATTGGGCCCCCCCTCAGAAAATAACTGGCCCCCCAGTCAAACTGGTCTAGAACCGCCTCTGTCCACCTCGACATGCTGACTGCAGGGGGGTTTGAACCTGTGCTCCCCTGATTCAAAGTTCAGCACACTACCCCACTGAGCCACAGCCTCCCCCTCTTCATCACATCTCCTCATCAAATCCAGATCTTCAGCATCGGCTGCATTTCCCCTCGAGATATACCACTTCAGGATCGGGGTCCAATCACCAAAGACTTGTGTATCATGTGACGGTGTCAACACATTGTCCTCAGACAAAATGAAGTCTCTCCGGATTGAACTGAAGTCAGTAAATATGTAAAAACACGTGTTTCATCCGAGAGACAAGTCAAAACAAGACGATGTCTGAAAGCGAGGCCCGATATCTCACCGCAGTGTTGCTTCTGAGCTTCTTGTGTCTGCAGGCGTCGACACATACTCTACAGATATTAGACGCTCACTATGACTCGTGCATGCATGCACGTGCACGGCTGTGGATTGACCACCAACACAGAGAGATATGGACAGAAGATGTGTGCAACTGCATTTAGTTTCCTATCCATGAGACATGATGTATCATCTAAGTGTGGGGCTGCCCTCCACTTTGAGAGCAGCATGAGAGATCTGTGGACACATCACTCAGCACCAGATGAAACAGAACTGGAAGCAGATTTTCTTTTTCTTTATGGATATTTTACAAATCACTCTCCTTTCAAACTGGATTCTTGTTTATTAATAACTACTTGTTTGTACCGTCAGTATTTATACCTGCTTTTCACCTGTTCTCTTATTCTTTATAA
Organism: Champsocephalus gunnari; assembly: GCA_036324595.1. Classification (NCBI taxonomy): domain Eukaryota; kingdom Metazoa; phylum Chordata; class Actinopteri; order Perciformes; family Channichthyidae; genus Champsocephalus; species Champsocephalus gunnari. The sequence continues at coordinate 1,343,408 of CM070442.1, forward strand.
GTATAATGATCACATAGAGGTCTGCCTTCACCTCTCTGAGGCTATCAGAGCCGCTCAGTCTGTCAGGAGAGAGCTCTCTAAAGCTCGCGGCCGCTCACACAGTCAATCCCAATGTTAATAACAGCACACAGAAGCTGTGCACGTTTTTGGGAGTTTGATTCATTTGAAATGAACACAAATACAAAATGAAAACCTATAATTGCATTCTAAAACCATTATTTCTGGGACTTGATTTGTGTGTGCCATAGTTTATGGGCGCTGTACGCAATATATGCGTAGTTCTGTTAGTATAAGATAATAAGATGATCTTTGTTGATCCAACATCGGGAAATTGTTTTGTTATGAAATTTAAGAAAATATATATTTTTTAAAATTTCTAAATTATTATTTTTTGAATTTCCGGCGCCCCCTATGGGTTGACGCGCCCTTGGCATTCGCCTATACTGCATATGCCGAGGGCCGGCCCGGCTCAGAGTTACCACAGTCATCTACCCGCCGGCTGAGTGCGGAGCTGGGTGGATGGACGGTTCTTGAGATAAGCGCTGGACAGTCAGACATACTGTAGATCCTAGCCTTTAGAACAGGGGGTCAAACGCAAGGCCCGTGGGCCAAATCCGGCCCATGACTTCATTTCATGCGGCCCCACAAGAGCTTGCAAAGAATACAATACGTTTATTATACGGTTACATGCCACTTTACATAAGCACGTTGCCCATAAACTACATGTCCCACAATGCATCTCATTGTGTGACACTGTAGAGACTTCTGCTTTCAGACGTAGTTAATTATGAAGTTATTACGCTATCCGATAATAATCCAACGCAGAGGCAATGATGTAATATAATATATTATTTTATATATATGATATATTTATTAGGGCTGTCAGTCGATTAAAATATTTAATCGCGATTAATCGCACATTTTTTATCTGTTCTAAATTAACCTTAGAGGAATATTTTTCAAGTTTTTAATACTCTTATGAACATATGAGCGGACAAATATGCTTACGGTCAATAGCTTTGTTGTTATTAGCATCTGGTTAGCTCGCTATGCTAACGACTATAAGAAGCTTTTTCTACAACCAGTGAGGTGAAGGCACATCTTCATATGATCATTATAGTTATTAAAAACAAGAGAATAAAGTAAACAGGTATAAAATACTATATGACAGTAAACACAGTAGTTATTAATAAACAAGAATCCAGTTTGAAAGGAGAGTGATTTGTAAAATATCCATAAAGAAAAATAAATCTGCTTCCAGTTCTGTTTCATCTGGTGCTGAGAGATGTGTCCATAGATCTCTCATGTTGCTCTCAGAGTGACCAGATTGATGCTTTCAACTTCAACATTTAAAAAAAAATGTGGGTGCCCACTTAAATCATGTTCACATGGATAGGAAACTAAATACATTCGCACACATCTTGTGTCCATATCTTTCTGTTTAGTTGGTCACGCCACACCGTGCACGTGCATGCATGCCACACCGTGCAGGATGGAGGATGTTGAAAAAGTTGAAATGGCCCTTGAGAGGAAAAAGGTTCCCCACCCCTGGTTCACGTGTTCGGACTAATGACGTACGACGGCCTCCACGACTTCCGTAGTCCCGTTCAGCCGCTCGGTAACACCCATCGTTTCTCACGTCCACTCTTCAGAGGTCACAGCGGGGTCGCTGCTGATGGTGTAATATCGTAGAACAAAACGTGATCCGTCTCTTCAGCGCGTCTCAACCTCAGACCTTAGTTCAGATAGTTTCCTAAACCCTATGGAGAGATCCCATTGGCTCTGAGTTCAGGGAACAGGAAGTGGTGACATGCTGACTCACTTCCTGCAGCGCTCTATGGCTTCAAGCGTTCTGGAGGACGACGTGTTTAGTGACTGGCTTTGAAGCAGTCTGAGGGCCAGCTGGAGAACTGTGACCAACTGCGAAAACATGCAGTTCATTCGTCTGAGCTTCGTCCACAGATGTTCTGTATACAACTTGGGGACAATTGCTCAACACTGGTAGGAGTAAACATGAGCTGATACACACTTTTGGATTCCCCAAAATCTGCAAGAAGAAACCATATGTTCTGAGGACTATGATTCAAAGTTAGAGTTCTAAAAACCGTAAGTAACTGCCAAACTGCCTTGTATGGGACACAGCAGCTCAAAGAGAACCCTCTCAGATGGAAATACCTCGATGTGCTCAAAGTATTTCCTGCTAACAACGGGGCCTTTAGATCCTAAACCTGCATTCAGACTGGTCAGCTTCCTGTCCCCAGAGACAGGTCTCTCAGGTCTTCAGGGACTGGTCAGCTTCCTGTCCCCAGAGACAGATCTCTCAGGTCTTCAGGGACTGGTCAGCTTCCTGTCCCCAGAGACAGGTCTCTCAGGTCTTCAGGGACTGGTCAGCTTCCTGTCCCCAGAGACAGATCTCTCAGGTCTTCAGGGACTGGTCAGCTTCCTGTCCCCAGAGACAGATCTCTCAGGTCTTCAGGGACTGGTCAGCTTCCTGTCCCCAGAGACAGATCTCTCAGGTCTTCAGGGACTGGTCAGCTTCCTGTCCCCAGAGACAGATCTCTCAGGTCTTCAGGGACTGGTCAGCTTCCTGTCCCCAGAGACAGATCTCTCAGGTCTTCAGGGACTGGTCAGCTTCCTGTCCCCAGAGACAGATCTCTCAGGTCTTCAGGGACTGGTCAGCTTCCTGTCCCCAGAGACAGACCTCTCAGGTCTTCAGGGACTGGCCAGCTTCCTGTCCCCAGAGACAGGTCTCTCAGGTCTTCAGGGATTGGTCAGCTTCCTGTCCCCAGAGACAGATCTCTCAGGTCTTCAGGGACTGGTCAGCTTCCTGTCCCCAGAGACAGGTCTCTCAGGTCTTCAGGGACTGGTCAGCTTCCTGTCCCCAGAGACAGATCTCTCAGGTCTTCAGGGACTGGTCAGCTTCCTGTCCCCAGAGACAGATCTCTCAGGTCTTCAGGGACTGGTCAGCTTCCTGTCCCCAGAGACAGATCTCTCAGGTCTTCAGGGACTGGTCAGCTTCCTGTCCCCAGAGACAGATCTCTCAGGTCTTCAGGGACTGGTCAGCTTCCTGTCCCCAGAGACAGATCTCTCAGGTCTTCAGGGACTGGTCAGCTTCCTGTCCCCAGAGACAGATCTCTCAGGTCTCCAGGGACTGGTCAGCTTCCTGTCCCCAGAGACAGATCTCTCAGGTCTTCAGGGACTGGTCAGCTTCCTGTCCCCAGAGACAGATCTCTCAGGTCTTCAGGGACTGGTCAGCTTCCTGTCCCCAGAGTCAGAACTAAACATGGAGAAGCAGCGTTCAGTTATTATGCTCCAAACATCTGGAACAAACTCCCAGAAACCTGCAGGTCCGCTGCAACTCTGACTACTTTCAGATCCAGCAAGAAGACTTTTCTGTTTCTCGCTGCTTCTAATTGACCTATTCACATCTTAGACTCTCTGTAACTTTTATCCATGTACTTTTCCTTAATGTTTATTTTATTAGCTTTTCTTTTTAATGCTTAATGTCTTTCATTTTTTTTGTAAAGCACTTTGAATTGCCCTGCGCTGAAAGGTGCTCTATAAATAAACGTGCCTTGCCTTTCATGTGTATCTGAACTCGATAACAGTGGAATGATGAAGGGTCGTTCGAAAGAGGTCGATCGCACTGATACACCCGCGGAGAATAATCACCTCGTATTTTATAGCTCTTCTCAGAGATGCATCAGTCCCACGGTGCTGGTGTTGTTCCTGGCCTCAGCCTCTGCTCTGCGTCTGATTAACGTCTCCAACTCTTTCCACTGACTGACAAGATGACCGTTAATAACGAAAGGTGATGATGCGCAGTCACAACAGCTCGCTTCTGCTGCAGCGAACGGCAAACAGCACCGAGAAACATTCAGTGTTACAGGGTTTACCAAAGCATTACACGGTGCGGTGCACGTTTGGAAGCAAAGGTCATGCAAAGGTCATGCTTGACTGTGATTGGCTGGGAGTTCACACAGAACAAGTTTCCTGGAGTCCAGATGACGATAGGAGCAGACACATGGTTCCAGGACTCCTCTCACCGGGACACAGCGCTGGATCCAAACAGCAGAAACAACAAAGGCTGCCTGAAGATCCTCCAGCTGTTCTTTGATATTGAGTGATATTGATAATGGCATGCCTCTCTGAATGGTCGTACGCACAGCCCGAGTCGAGAGATGAACTCCCCTGTTTTTGATTTAGCTTCTTTCTCGGTCTCTGAAGTCTTCCAGGGTTTGCACTCAATTGACCCGTTCTTTTTAAATGGCAGCTCAGATTATAGCACAACCAGTAACTGATATGTGTGACCTCTCCCTGTCCACTCACACACTGCCTCTGTGTGGAAGCAAGCTCTGGTCTCGCCCTCTTGAAAGCTGGTGATCCCACTGAGCTAAATAACTATCGTCCTATCTCAAATCTTTCTGCGTTATCAAAGATTCTTGAGTCCCTAGTTTCTACTCAGCTACCAACACAACATCCTTAACCCTATGCAACCTGGATTCAGATCAGAGCACAGTACTGTGACCGCCAGTCTGAAAGTCTTAGACGATATTAAGGCTGCTTTGGATAACAATCTGTATGTGTTGCATTGTTTATTGACCTGGCCAAAGCATGTGACTCTGTAGATCACCACATTCTGTCTGATGTTATGTTGATGTCTCGTTTCGGTCATAAGGCCATTTGCTGGTTTCAGAGTTATCTAAGCGACCGTACTCAATGCGTCAGGCTGGGTAGTACTGTCTCTGACCCTGTCACCTTGGAGAAGGGAGTTCCACAGGGCTCTATGTTGGGGCCCTTGCTCTTTTTATTATATGTAAACAATATTTGTAATCAGATGCAATTTTCTACCTATCAGATGTATGCTGATGACACTATTGTATACTCATGAGCTCCTTCTCTGGATATGGCCGTTTCCAATCTAAAATCTGACTTTATCACGCTGCAGCGCTTCTAGATTCCTAACTGCTTTTGAACAGTAAGGAAACCAAAGCAATGCTTTTTGCTCCCAAGTCAGCATCCTCTTGCCTCTCCATTGACACCCTTGATGGCGTCTCTGTTGAGTTTGTCGATACCTACAAATATCTGGGCTTTTGGTTGGACAGTAATCTGAACTTCAAACACCATATTGAAGTTCTAACAAAGAAATTGAAATTCACTCTTGGCTTCCTTTATAGACTTAAATGTTGTTTTTCAACTTCATCCCGTAAAAGGTTGGTCTCTGGCTCCTGTCCCAGCTGGACTACGGTGACACCATCTATAAGTTTGCCACACTGCTCCCCGGGCGCCGTTCAAAATGGCAGCACACTGCTCCTAATACTAGGATGGGTCAAATGCAGAGAAACAATTTCCCCCAGAGGGATTAATAAAAGTCCATCCATCATCCATCTTGCCTGTCCCACTGCTTGGGCCAAACTCCACCCACTCTCCCACGCTGCACTGCGTTATACATCAGATGCACCCGATAGGACTCATCATTGCACACTGTACAGCCTAACCGGATGGTCCTCACTTAGTGTGCTCAGGAGCAGCATTGGTTTTTATTAATGTATAAAGCCATTTTAGGAAAGCTTCCACTGTACATATATCTGCTCCAGTTTGTGACTCTCACAGCCTCAGACCCAGTGCTGGATACAGGTCCAGGTGCCTGGGTACGGGTCCAGGTTCCTGCCGTGCGGACTGAGGCTGGAGAAAGGAGTCTTTTTTATTGGTCTTGGAAAGACCTTCAGTCACGCCTCAAACTGAGGGCACTTGTCTCAATAGCCTGCTTTAGATTGAAGTCCTAACCTCCAGCTGCTCTTGCAGTAATAACTAGTGCACCTTTCTTCTTCTTCTGTCCTGATGTGCTCAATGTAGGGACTGCTTTTCGTCTTTTGTTTACTTAGTTGTGTTCCCTGTGTTTTATATGTTTGGGTTGTGTGTAAGAACGAGTAACGTTGCTGCAATCTGGCAGGTCAGCTTTGAATATGAGATTAGATCTAAATGTTTTTATATCTGGCTAAATAAAAAAGTATGTAGAGTCTCTACTTTAAAGAGTCCTCTCCTGCTGATGTTCAGGTGTATATCAGTATGTAGTGTCTCTACTTTAAAGAGTCCTCTCCTGCTGATGTTCAGGTGTATATCAGTATGTAGTGTCTCTACTTTAAAGAGTCCTCTCCTGCTGATGTTCAGGTGTATATCAGTATGTAGTGTCTCTACTTTAAAGAGTCCTCTCCTGCTGATGTTCAGGTGTATATCAGTATGTAGTGTCTCTACTTTAAAGAGTCCTCTCCTGCTGATGTTCAGGTGTATATCAGTATGTAGTGTCTCTACTTTAAAGAGTCCTCTCCTGCTGATGTTCAGGTGTATATCAGTATGTAGTGTCTCTACTTTAAAGAGTCCTCTCCTGCTGATGTTCAGGTGTATATCAGTATGTAGTGTCTCTACTTTAAAGAGTCCTCTCCTGCTGATGTTCAGGTGTATATCAGTATGTAGTGTCTCTACTTTAAAGAGTCCTCTCCTGCTGATGTTCAGGTGTATATCAGTATGTAGTGTCTCTACTTTAAAGAGTCCTCTCCTGCTGATGTTCAGGTGTATATCAGTATGTAGTGTCTCTACTTTAAAGAGTCCTCTCCTGCTGATGTTCAGGTGTATATCAGTATGTAGTGTCTCTACTTTAAAGAGTCCTCTCCTGCTGATGTTCAGGTGTATATCAGTATGTAGTGTCTCTACTTTAAAGAGTCCTCTCCTGCTGATGTTCAGGTGTATATCAGTATGTAGTGTCTCTACTTTAAAGAGTCCTCTCCTGCTGATGTTCAGGTGTATATCAGTATGTAGTGTCTCTACTTTAAAGAGTCCTCTCCTGCTGATGTTCAGGTGTATATCAGTATGTAGTGTCTCTACTTTAAAGAGTCCTCTCCTGCTGATGTTCAGGTGTATATCAGTATGTAGTGTCTCTACTTTAAAGAGTCCTCTCCTGCTGATGTTCAGGTGTATATCAGTATGTAGTGTCTCTACTTTAAAGAGTCCTCTCCTGCTGATGTTCAGGTGTATATCAGTATGTAGTGTCTCTACTTTAAAGAGTCCTCTCCTGCTGGTGTTCAGGTGTATATCAGTATGTAGTGTCTCTACTTTAAAGAGTCCTCTCCTAGGGGGGGGGTAAAGCATAACCAGGTGGAGGAATGTGTTGAGATCACTCCATGTAATCTCTCACATGTTTTTAGTTCTTCCTGTTGGTTTTATCGCGTCGCATTACATGCTTCATGTTTTGTTCATTAATTTTGTTGTTTTTAATCTTGGTACATCAAGTCCTTCAGGCCGCGCCATAAAAAGATGGCAAAGGCTATTCTAACAACAATAATATAATAATAATAATAACTACGACACCGTTGGGTCATAGTGCTACGTGCTCGGGCCCATTAATAATAATAATAATACAATATTAATAATGCATTATTATTATTATTATTATTAATATTAATAATAATAGTAATTGTATCATTGTTTTTATTAGCTTTACTTTTGTAATTATTATATATTTCTTAACTTAATTACACATAAAGTATATATATTGTTTTTAGAACTTTGTTAATTAAACAGTATTATTGTTAATAATATTATTTCTATGAAAGCAGAGAGGAAGGAATTAGCAAACCAAACACTAAAAACCCCCACGAATAAATAAAATAAAACCTTAATAAATTAACAAGTAATACAAAAATCCAAAAGCTCCTGGCGAGGAAGATGAAGAGGAAGATGAAGAGGAAGATGAAGAGGAAGATGAAAGGAGAATGGCCTCCTGCCGGGATCCGTTCAAACACACACATGAGGAGCGCATGTGTGTGTTTGAATGAAAACATGATTTGCGTTGCTCGGTACGTTCGAGCACAGATGTTGAATCACTGCGCGTTGACATCATGCCGTCCCCGACGCGGCGGGCCAGAGGAGGGCCTCACTTTCCGACCGCAGAGATATTAAAACACACAGAATTATAAAAAGTGAATACAAAGTTAAAGGTGGCAGATGTTAGGTGGATGCAGTGCTTGTTTTGCACCCTGGGGCACTCGGGGTGGGTGGAGTTAGGAGCGATTTTAGTCGCATGTTTGCAAACGGACCTCCGCCCACCCCTGTGCATCAGGCTGGAAGTAACATGATGACATCACAGTGAACCGGCCAATCACAACACACAGTGGCTGCTTTCCCAAAATGTCTGCCAGCAAAGGCGTCCTCCTCCTAATTCATTAGACAGGACTTTTAACTCAGATGCACTTTGACTACAACACATGTTGGGAAAGACAGGAAGCAGGAAGTCACTCCAAGCCAATCAGATTGAGCTTTACCTCCGTCGGTCCTCCACGCCTGCTATTGGTTGGAAGAGCTTTCTACACCAAACACAGAGGTACACAGGAAGAGGTGAGGAGAAAACACACAACCTGACACCTGAGATACATCACAGGTGAGGAAATCAAAACAGTGTGTGTGTGTGTGTGTGTGTGTGTGTGTGTTACCTGTGCTGCTGTGTCTCTTGCTGAAGGGGTTGAGTGTAGCTTTAGCTTTGGAGGTCCAGTTAGCGGTGCTGGAGCCGAAGGAGCTGGAGGAAAGAGACTTCATGTTGTCCGAGGACACCTTCTTTGTGTTGTTGGTGGCCGTCTTACTCCAGTCTGCAACACACACACGCACACACACACCACACACACCACACACACACGCACACACACACACGCACACACGCACACACGCACACACACACACCACGCACGCACACACACACACGCACACGCACGCACACACACACACATTTGATTACATTATAGTTATTAGTGTAAATGCCAGGTGGCGAACCTTCTGTAACCACCACCCGCCCGCCGCCCCCACCTCCACGGCATTATACGTCCGTCTTTTCCACTGAATTGTCGAAAAAAAAATTGTTGAAAAGCGAACTCACAACGATTCCGCAACAACTTCATCTTCACTTGTTGCACTTGCCATTTCAACGTTAAAAACAATAAAACGGCATGAATTGCTTCGTCGCATTCCTACCACCGCTAAGCTAAAGGAGGCTAATGTTGGGCTATAAAGGAACTACAGCACGGTCACATGACTTCACGTCACCACCGCTAAGCTAAAGGCGCTAATGTTGGGCTATAAAGGAACTACAGCACGGTCACATGACTTCACGTCTCCACCGCTAAGCTAAAGGAGGCTAATGTTGGGCTATAAAGGAACTACAGCACGGTCACATGACTTCACGTCACCACCGCTAAGCTAAAGGAGGCTAATGTTGGGCTATAAAGGAACTACAGCACGGTCACATGACTTCACGTCACCACCGCTAAGCTAAAGGAGGCTAATGTTGGGCTATAAAGGAACTACAGCACGGTCACATGACTTCACGTCTCCACCGCTAAGCTAAAGGAGGCTAATGTTGGGCTATAAAGGAACTACAGCACGGTCACATGACTTCACGTCTCCACCGCTAAGCTAAAGGAGGCTAATGTTGGGCTATAAAGGAACTACAGCACGGTCACATGACTTCACGTCACCACCGCTAAGCTAAAGGTGGCTAATGTTGGGCTATAAAGGAACTACAGCACGGTCACATGACTTCACGTCACCACCGCTAAGCTAAAGGAGGCTAATGTTGGGCTATAAAGGAACTACAGCACGGTCACATGACTTCACGTCACCACCGCTAAGCTAAAGGAGGCTAATGTTGGGCTATAAAGGAACTACAGCACGGTCACATGACTTCACGTCACCACCGCTAAGCTAAAGGAGGCTAATGTTGGGCTATAAAGGAACTACAGCACGGTCACATGACTTCACGTCACCACCGCTAAGCTAAAGGAGGCTAATGTTGGGCTATAAAGGAACTACAGCACGGTCACATGACTTCACGTCACCACCGCTAAGCTAAAGGTGGCTAATGTTGGGCTATAAAGGAACTACAGCACGGTCACATGACTTCACGTCACCACCGCTAAGCTAAAGGAGGCTAATGTTGGGCTATAAAGGAACTACAGCACGGTCACATGACTTCACGTCACCACCGCTAAGCTAAAGGAGGCTAATGTTGGGCTATAAAGGAACTACAGCACGGTCACATGACTTCACGTCACCACCGCTAAGCTAAAGGAGGCTAATGTTGGGCTATAAAGGAACTACAGCACGGTCACATGACTTCACGTCACCACCGCTAAGCTAAAGGAGGCTAATGTTGGGCTATAAAGGAACTACAGCACGGTCACATGACTTCACGTCACCACCGCTAAGCTAAAGGAGGCTAATGTTGGGCTATAAAGGAACTACAGCACGGTCACATGACTTCACGTCACCACCGCTAAGCTAAAGGAGGCTAATGTTGGGCTATAAAGGAACTACAGCACGGTCACATGACTTCACGTCACCACCGCTAAGCTAAAGGAGGCTAATGTTGGGCTATAAAGGAACTACAGCACGGTCACATGACTTCACGTCACCACCGCTAAGCTAAAGGAGGCTAATGTTGGGCTATAAAGGAACTACAGCACGGTCACATGACTTCACGTCACCACCGCTAAGCTAAAGGCGGCTAATGTTGGGCTATAAAGGAACTACAGCACGGTCACATGACTTCACGTCACCACCGCTAAGCTAAAGGAGGCTAATGTTGGGCTATAAAGGAACTACAGCACGGTCACATGACTTCACGTCACCACCGCTAAGCTAAAGGAGGCTAATGTTGGGCTATAAAGGAACTACAGCACGGTCACATGACTTCACGTCACCACCGCTAAGCTAAAGGAGGCTAATGTTGGGCTATAAAGGAACTACAGCACGGTCACATGACTTCACGTCACCACCGCTAAGCTAAAGGAGGCTAATGTTGGGCTATAAAGGAACTACAGCACGGTCACATGACTTCACGTCACCACCGCTAAGCTAAAGGAGGCTAATGTTGGGCTATAAAGGAACTACAGCACGGTCACATGACTTCACGTCACCACCGCTAAGCTAAAGGAGGCTAATGTTGGGCTATAAAGGAACTACAGCACGGTCACATGACTTCACGTCACCACCGCTAAGCTAAAGGCGGCTAATGTTGGGCTATAAAGGAACTACAGCACGGTCACATGACTTCACGTCACCACCGCTAAGCTAAAGGCGGCTAATGTTGGGCTATAAAGGAACTACAGCACGGTCACATGACTTCACGTCACCACCGCTAAGCTAAAGGAGGCTAATGTTGGGCTATAAAGGAACTACAGCACGGTCACATGACTTCACGTCACCACCGCTAAGCTAAAGGAGGCTAATGTTGGGCTATAAAGGAACTACAGCACGGTCACATGACTTCACGTCACCACCGCTAAGCTAAAGGAGGCTAATGTTGGGCTATAAAGGAACTACAGCACGGTCACATGACTTCACGTCACCACCGCTAAGCTAAAGGAGGCTAATGTTGGGCTATAAAGGAACTACAGCACGGTCACATGACTTCACGTCACCACCGCTAAGCTAAAGGCGGCTAATGTTGGGCTATAAAGGAACTACAGCACGGTCACATGACTTCACGTCTCCACCGCTAAGCTAAAGGAGGCTAATGTTGGGCTATAAAGGAACTACAGCACGGTCACATGACTTCACGTCACCACCGCTAAGCTAAAGGGGCTAATGTTGGGCTATAAAGGAACTACAGCACGGTCACATGACTTCACGTCACCACCGCTAAGCTAAAGGAGGCTAATGTTGGGCTATAAAGGAACTACAGCACGGTCACATGACTTCACGTCACCACCGCTAAGCTAAAGGTGGCTAATGTTGGGCTATAAAGGAACTACAGCACGGTCACATGACTTCACGTCACCACCGCTAAGCTAAAGGAGGCTAATGTTGGGCCATAAAGGAACTACAGCACGGTCACATGACTTCACTCACCACCGCTAAGCTAAAGGCGGCTAATGTTGGGCTATAAAGGAACTACAGCACGGTCACATGACTTCACGTCACCACCGCTAAGCTAAAGGTGGCTAATGTTGGGCTATAAAGGAACTACAGCACGGTCACATGACTTCACGTCACCACCGCTAAGCTAAAGGAGGCTAATGTTGGGCTATAAAGGAACTACAGCACGGTCACATGACTTCACGTCACCACCGCTAAGCTAAAGGCGGCTAATGTTGGGCTATAAAGGAACTACAGCACGGTCACATGACTTCACGTCACCACCGCTAAGCTAAAGGAGGCTAATGTTGGGCTATAAAGGAACTACAGCACGGTCACATGACTTCACGTCACCACCGCTAAGCTAAAGGAGGCTAATGTTGGGCTATAAATGAACTACAGCACGGTCACATGACTTCACGTCACCACCGCTAAGCTAAAGGAGGCTAATGTTGGGCTATAAAGGAACTACAGCACGGTCACATGACTTCACGTCACCACCGCTAAGCTAAAGGCGGCTAATGTTGGGCTATAAAGGAACTACAGCACGGTCACATGACTTCACGTCACCACCGCTAAGCTAAAGGCGGCTAATGTTGGGCTATAGAGGAACTACAGCACGGTCACATGACTTCACGTCACCACCGCTAAGCTAAAGGAGGCTAATGTTGGGCTATAAAGGAACTACAGCACGGTCACATGACTTCACGTCACCACCGCTAAGCTAAAGGAGGCTAATGTTGGGCTATAAAGGAACTACAGCACGGTCACATGACTTCACGTCACCACCGCTAAGCTAAAGGAGGCTAATGTTGGGCTATAAAGGAACTACAGCACGGTCACATGACTTCACTCACCACCGCTAAGCTAAAGGAGGCTAATGTTGGGCTATAAAGGAACTACAGCACGGTCACATGACTTCACGTCACCACCGCTAAGCTAAAGGAGGCTAATGTTGGGCTATAAAGGAACTACAGCACGGTCACATGACTTCACGTCACCACCGCTAAGCTAAAGGAGGCTAATGTTGGGCTATAAAGGAACTACAGCACGGTCACATGACTTCACGTCACCACCGCTAAGCTAAAGGAGGCTAATGTTGGGCTATAAAGGAACTACAGCACGGTCACATGACTTCACGTCACCACCGCTAAGCTAAAGGAGGCTAATGTTGGGCTATAAAGGAACTACAGCACGGTCACATGACTTCACGTCACCACCGCTAAGCTAAAGGAGGCTAATGTTGGGCTATAAAGGAACTACAGCACGGTCACATGACTTCACGTCACCACCGCTAAGCTAAAGGAGGCTAATGTTGGGCTATAAAGGAACTACAGCACGGTCACATGACTTCACGTCACCACCGCTAAGCTAAAGGCGGCTAATGTTGGGCTATAAAGGAACTACAGCACGGTCACATGACTTCACGTCACCACCGCTAAGCTAAAGGAGGCTAATGTTGGGCTATAAAGGAACTACAGCACGGTCACATGACTTCACGTCACCACCGCTAAGCTAAAGGAGGCTAATGTTGGGCTATAAAGGAACTACAGCACGGTCACATGACGTTCTCCCTGCAGCACTCTATTGAACAAAACACATATCTAATACATTGAACGTGTATCAACATGAACTCTGTGTTTTCTTCTTTTATGGTGCTGGATTCAGGGAGGATTTTTAAAATGGCTGAGTTCCATTTCTCAGGCGTTCACACACAGGGGAATTTAACCTGGAATTGTTGGAATGAAACCAGGAGATCAGATCCTTTACTGAAGTGAAACAAAGCACAGGATCAAAATACTCTGGTACAAGAAAAGTATTCAAAGTAGAAGAAAAGCAGTTTTTTAAACATTACAAATTACTTAAAGATCGGCTAATTATCTCAGGAGTATTTGTGACAAGCTATCCTGATTTATAATCTACTTGTACGTAATTATCATCATTATTAATACATGTATTATTATCATATGTTATTATCAGTATTTGTTTTATTTATCAATACATTATAATTATTAATTAAAATAATATTTCTATTTGAATATATTATTATTATTATGATTATTTCTATAAATATATTATTTTCATTTTCATAAATATATTATTATTATCATTATTATTATTATCATTATCATTATCATTATCATTATTATTATTATCATTATTATTATTATTATTATTATTATCAATAAATATTATATTATTCAAACATATATTATTATTATTTTTCTTAAAGGAGAAGCAAAAAATCTTGCAAAAGCATAAATTAAAACTGTAACCAATTAATGAGTAATTAAAACATATCTATGAAATGAAGTAAAGTACAAGTACCCTAAATGTGTACTTTTCACTACTGGGAACCACGAAGAGCACCTGGAGCACTTCCTGCCCTTCCGTCTGATCCCTCTTTATGAGCTGCAGAGCCCAGAGACTAAAGACTTATAATTTAATAATAAAGTGCAGACACACACACACACACACACCTACACACACACATTGGAATACTTGATTTGGTTCCAGAAATGATATTACATAGACAGGGAATCAAATATATCGGGGCTAAGCAGCGCAGAACACTTAAGGGTACACATAGCACCTCCTTCTCCACACGGCTAAGCTGCCAATAATAGCTGAGTCAGAGCAATATACACACACGCGCGCACACACACGCGCGCGCACACACTCGCACGCGCACACATGCGTGCGCACACACACACGTACCTGAGTTTTCGGACAGTCTGAACCTCCCGCAGCAGAGGAATCCCCTCCACTGTTTCTGGACGTTCTCTTTCAGCGCGCAGTGGAAGATGAATATGAACAGACCTGCGGGTGAATGGGGTAAAAAAATGAACACACAGATAACACCGTGAAACTTCCCCGGTTCATTACGGACATTAAGACAATCAGTTTGTATATCACAAGTTTTCCGTAATGTTATATTTAAATTAGAGCCGGGACTCGATTAAAAAAGTCAATCTAATTAATTAGAGGCTTTGTAATGAATTAATCGAAATTAATCGCATTTTTAATCAAATATACATATGTGACCTGAGAACAGAGAGAAGCAGTTTCACATGGACGTGACTCCAGGTGGTCGACAGTCGAGTGCAGTGCAGTGAGCCAGGGAGCTGGTTACTCTCTCAGACGTGGACTGACTCATCCTGGCCCTGAACCCAGTCATCTGGTTGAGTGTGGGTTGGGTCAGGGCAGACCCGGCGGGAGACATACGTCTCTGGGCGGGCATCTGATGTACCAGGGCGGCCCACCCCGAAACTTACATTTCCCGGGAAAACTGAATTGTGAAAGAGCTGACATGCTGAAAGCCCAACCCCTGCAGGGGGGTCTGGGGGGATTCTCCCCCAGGAGATTTTTTGAAATACTAACATAAAATACACATTCTGGTTCTCTCTTGAGAAGAAAAATAAATACATCTATTACTACACAACATGTTTAAAAAAATGAATGCCATTTCAGTTTTGTGTTACTTTGTTCTGAAAGCTGAACCGGCTGCTCCTCACAGAGAGAAGAGGGAAGAGGCTGTGAGTTACTTTACATGGTGGATAAGGGTGGATAGCCCCCATTGTTCTGTGTGTCGACATGAAAGACAGCCCACACACCTATCATCAAACCGTGGGGTCTTAATTAATAACACGTAATGTTGTATCGATGTATATAGAGATGTACTACAGCAAAAGTATTCTCCGTCGGGACTTCCTGCAACAACACCACGTCGTTTTCTTGATTCTGATTGGTCAGAAGACATTATCAAAGATGTTCTATTGAGAAGACGATCACTACGTGACAAAAGTTTTCAAACCGTTTCTAGTCTTCGGTATTTCCAGACAAGTGGCTGAAATCAATCTGACTAACGGCTGTCTGTGCACTTTACTCCGCGCAAGTTGGCGGACTTTATTTAGCTTACTTTAAAATCATTTTTCATGGTGGGGCTGAGCCATTTATTGGCATGGCTGTAGCCTACCCCAGTATACCCTGGCGCCATAATAATAAAACAATTAAAATGTTGTATTCAGCCCTGATTAAAACAGCGGGCCCAAATCCTGAATGGGCGGGCCCGGCCCCATGGGGCCCGCCCATGACGCCGGGTCTGGGTCAGGGTGTGGTTCCTTGCACTCGGAGTCGGGCTAACGGCCACGCTAGCTGCTACATGCTTTGCATGTAGGTGATACTTCAGGCTTGATGAGCTGCGGCTCTTGTCGACGCTTCCATCCGTCCGTTTGTTAAAACAAAATGTCCCATCCACGGGGCGACCAAAGCGGTCTCATCAGCTTGTTCGTTCATGTTTGACTATTGTTCACCGTGGTTTGTTGTCGTTTGAAGTCCCATGCTGAAGTCATGAACGTTAGTTGGTGCTCCAGTATAATCGGTACGCCTGAAACTCATCCAGTGAGAAACGTTCCGCTGTGCAAAAATAAGTGCGATTAAAGTGCGATTAAAATGCGTTAATTTTTGTGTAATTAATTAATCTTCATTAACGCGTTAAAGTCCCGGCCCTAATTTAAATATGCAACTTAGGCGATATTTTATTACATTGGAATATGTTCCAGCACAGAAATGTGACCAGTGGATAAAGCCAGGTTCATATTCCTGTTTCACTACCTTTGGTGACAAAAGGAGAAAAGAGTTGATGAAAAAAAGGGAACTTAATTGTAGACGGGGGAAAAAGCAACATTTTTTTCACGTTGACTAAAAGAAAGTTGACAAAAAAAAAGGAATACAATTTATTTTTGGGGGCGGATTATAGAGTTATACTTTTTCATAACTGTTAGAGTTTGTCAGTATGTCTGAAATGACTAGGGTTAGCTGCGTTAGCTAGCTAGCTCACAGCAGATCTGCAGTAACATCAGAAGGAGTCATGTGATCACATAGTTGAAATAAGACCATAAAACAGTTTAGGTAAGCTTAACAATAACGCAGGACTAATAATTGTATTATCAAATATGATATATCATAATGTGATTTTGTGAAAAAAGTGAAAAATCAGAAAAAAGTCAAATAAAACAAAAAAAAGGTCAAAATTCTGAAAAAGTCAAATAAAACAAAAAAGTCACAAAAAGAAGCCAAAAGTTAAAAAAAGTCAAAGATCTGAGAAAAGTCCAAACTGAACTGGCTTCAGAGTACAGGGCACTAAAGGAGTCATGTGAGGACTTTGCTAAAACAACAAGCCCCTGAAGGTGAGGTTACCTTGCAGGGAGTTGAAGATGGAGAACAGGTAGGTGAAGGCCAGGTACACCGGACCCCAGGCGAACAGGGCGAAGCTCCACGTCATCCCCAGCAGAAAGGTGAGACTCACAACACTGCGCAGGTTCCTCAGCACCTGGCACCACCGAAGAAGAAGAAGAAGAAGAAGAAGAAACACAAATATGTTTTTTTTTATATGTTCTTTGGTGATACGTTTTGAGTGTTGTTGTTATTGTTTACATCTGTGTGTACCTCCTCTCATAGGCCCTTTCTCATTTCTCTAACTCCCCTCCTTGACTCCCCTCCTCGACTCCTATCCTCAAGACTTAGTCCCGCCCACAGGAGATGCGAACGGAGGAGTCGAGGAGGGGAACCGAGGAGAGAGGAGGGGAAGCAGCAGGCGGTTAGAGAAAGGAGAACTCCTCTCCTCTGAGCGGTCATCTTAAAGAGACGTCCATTAATGATGACAGGAGGCAGCAGCCTCTGTCTGATGGACACACGTGTTCAAGACCACTTCATATCTACTTTGATTCATTCACAGGGCGGTGTCATGAGACAATAACAGGTGCAGGTGAGGAAACACACACACACACACACACACACACACACACACACACACACACACACACACACACACACACACACACACACACACACACACACACACACACACTATATATATATCTATTCTATATATATATATATATATATATATATCTATATATATATATATATATATATATATATATCTATATATATATATATATATATATATATATATATATATATATATATATATATAAATATATACCATTTCAGAATCAAACAGAGCACTCTCATAATAACGTAACACTATCAGAGACTGGAAATGCATCCACGAAGGAGCCGTGGAGGAACCATCAGTGTATCCTCGGTTATAGTTCCTCCAGAGAGCCTCCTCTCTCCTCTCTCCTCTCTCCTCTCTCCTCGGTTAGAGCTCCTCCAGAGAGCCTCCTCTCTCCTCTCTCCTCTCTCCTCGGTTAGAGCTCCTCCAGAGAGCCTCCTCTCTCCTCTCTCCTCTCTCCTCTCTCCTCGGTTAGAGCTCCTCCAGAGAGCCTCCTCTCTCCTCTCTCCTCTCTCCTCGGTTAGAGCTCCTCCAGAGAGCCTCCTCTCTCCTCTCTCCTCTCTCCTCTCCCCTCGGTTAGAGCTCCTCCAGAGAGCCTCCTCTCTCCTCTCTCCTCGGTTAGAGCTCCTCCAGAGAGCCTCCTCTCTCCTCTCTCCTCTCTCCTCGGTCAGAGCTCCTCCAGAGAGCCTCCTCGACGCTCGGTCCTCGAAGTGCATTTAGAGAAATGAGATGTCCTTCAACAAGGCGCGCTGAAATTCATTTCCGGGTCACTACCGGAGGACCGAGGAGTCGAGGAGTGGAGAAGTGGAGGAGTCGAGGAGTCGAGGAGGGGGATTTGATGAAATGAGAAAGGGCCTCAGTGTGCGGTTGCTCCTCTTGTTGTTGTTGTTGTTGTTGTTATTGTGTGTTTGTTTACCTCCTCTCTCAGTGTGTGGTTGTTCCTCTTGTTGTTGTTGTTATTGTGTGTTTGTTTACCTCCTCTCTCAGTGTGCGGTTGCTCCTCTTGTTGTTGTTGTTGTTGTTGTTATTGTGTGTTTGTTTACCTCCTCTCTCAGTGTGCGGTTGCTCCTCTTGTTGTTGTTGTTATTGTGTGTTTGTTTACCTCCTCTCTCAGTGTGCGGTTGCTCCTCTTGTTGTTGTTGTTGTTGTTGTTGTTATTGTGTGTTTGTTTACCTCCTCTCTCAGTGTGCGGTTGCTCCTCTTGTTGTTGTTGTTATTGTGTGTTTGTTTACCTCCTCTCTCAGTGTGCGGTTGCTCCTCTTGTTGTTGTTGTTGTTGTTGTTGTTATTGTGTGTTTGTTTACCTCCTCTCTCAGTGTGCGGTTGCTCCTCTTGTTGTTGTTGTTATTGTGTGTTTGTTTACCTCCTCTCTCAGTGTGCGGTTGCTCCTCTTGCCGTTGCGTCCGCAGATCTGCATCATCACCACGATGAACATCGCCACGTTCAGAAGAAACACCAGACAGAAGTACCCCACGCACGTGGTGTAGAAAACCACCGAGTTCTTGATGAAGCAGCTGCAAGATGGAGAGTTGGAATGAGTCAGCATTATGAGTCCTGAACCCTGACCTGAGTCAGCATCATGAGTCCTGAACCCTGAGTCAGCATTATGAATCCTGAACCAGACCTGAGTCAGCATTATGAGTCCTGAACCCTGAGTCAGCATTATGAGTCCTGAACCCTGAGTCAGCATTATGAATCCTGAACCAGACCTGAGTCAGCATTATGAGTCCTGAACCCTGAGTCAGCATTATGAGTCCTGAACCCTGAGTCAGCATTATGAGTCCTGAACCCTGACCTGAGTCAGCATTATGAGTCCTGAACCCTGACCTGAGTCAGCATCATGAGTCCTGAACCCTGACCCCTGAGTCAGCATTATGAGTCCTGAACCCTGACCCCTGAGTCAGCATTATGAGTCCTGAACCCTGACCTGAGTCAGCATTATGAGTCCTGAACCCTGACCTGAGTCAGCATCATGAGTCCTGAACCCTGACCCCTGAGTCAGCATTATGAGTCCTGAACCCTGACCTGAGTCAGCATCATGAGTCCTGAACCCTGACCCCTGAGTCAGCATTATGAGTCCTGAACCCTGACCTGAGTCAGCATTATGAGTCCTGAACCCTGACCTGAGTCAGCATCATGAGTCCTGAACCCTGACCCCTGAGTCAGCATTATGAGTCCTGAACCCTGACCTGAGTCAGCATCATGAGTCCTGAACCCTGACCCCTGAGTCAGCATTATGAGTCCTGAACCCTGACCTGAGTCAGCACTATGAGTCCTGACCTGAGTCAGCATTATGAGTCCTGAACCAGACCTGAGTCAGCATTATGAGTCCTGAACCAGACCTGAGTCAGCATTATGAGTCCTGAACCAGACCTGAGTCAGCATTATGAGTCCTGAACCAGACCTGAGTAGCATTATGAGTCCTGAACCCTGAGTCAGCATTATGAGTCCTGAACCCTGACCTGAGTCAGCATTATGAGTCCTGAACCAGACATGAGTCAGCATTATGAGTCCTGAACCCTGACCTGAGTCAGCATCATGAGTCCTGAACCCTGACCCCTGAGTCAGCATTATGAGTCCTGAACCCTGACCTGAGTCAGCATTATGAGTCCTGAACCCTGACCTGAGTCAGCACTATGAGTCCTGACCTGAGTCAGCATTATGAGTCCTGAACCAGACCTGAGTCAGCATTATGAGTCCTGAACCCTGACCTGAGTCAGCATTATGAGTCCTGAACCCTGACCTGAGTCAGCATTATGAGTCCTGAACCCTGACATGAGTCAGCATTATGAGTCCTGAACCAGACATGAGTCAGCATTATGAGACCTGAACCCTGAGTCAGCATTATGAGTCCTGACCCCTGAGTTAGCATTATGAGTCCTGAACCAGACATGAGTCAGCATTATGAGTCCTGAACCATGAGTCAGCATTATGAGTCCTGAACCAGACATGAGTCAGCGTTATGAGTCCTGAACCATGAGTCAGCATTATCAGTCCTGAACCATGAGTCAGCATTATGAGACCTGAACCCTGAGTCAGCGTTATGAGTCCTGAACCATGAGTCAGCATTATCAGTCCTGAACCATGAGTCAGCATTATGAGACCTGAACCCTGAGTCAGCATTATGAGTCCTAACCCCTGAGTCAGCATTCCTAAAACCCCTAAATGTTCTCCCCCCTGACACATCCTGTGTTTACTCCTGTGTCTTTCTGTTTATATTTAAATATAGTAATAATTGTTTTGAATTTATTCAAGACTTACAATTTGGAGGACTCCCCTGAGTCTCCCCGGCCGTACTCCCGCACACCGTAAGCATCTTTATCCACCGCGACTACGATCCCCACCAGCAGAGCCGGCAGACCTGCCACACACACACACACACACACACACACACACACACACACACACACACACACACACACACACACACACACACACACACACACACACACACACACACACACACACACACACACACACACACACACACACACACACACACACACACACACACACACACACACACACACACACACACACACACACACACACACAAAGTGGTGTTACTATGTGGACATCCTGCTGAATGAAACGTTTGTTTATATTTTTCTACAATATTCCAAAATCACACGGAGGAGTCCTATTGGAGCAGAGAGATGCTGCCTTCAGGGACCACCACAGGAATACGGCCTCCCTGTATTGTCGTGTATGCTCACCCCAGCCCACGATGCAGAACTTGAGGATGTATCTGCGGATGTAGGTGTTGAACACTTTGACCAGAGCAATGTACATGTGGATGGACTCCAGCCCCATCCAGGTGAAGGTGGTGAGCAGGAAGTAGTGCAGGAAGACGGCCACGCACAGGCACAGCCAATCAGGCTGCAGGGACGCCAGCCAGCCGTCCAATAGGAAGACCAGGTTCAGGAAGAGCAGCGAGGTGCTCAGGTTCATCAGGATCTTAGAGGGATAGTCCCGCCGCAACTTCCTGTAGGAGAGAGGACACTTTAGAGGAGACACTATCGGGACAATTACAATCAGACCAGCTGACAACCAGGAGGATAGGAAACAAGTGGAGAAGAGGAGAGGAAACAAGAGGGGAGGAAACAAGACAAGAGAGGAGAGGAAAGGAAACTATAGGAGAGGAAGCAAGTAGAGAAGAGACAGGAGGCAAGGAAAGGAAATGAGAGGAGAGGAAACAGGAGAAGACGAGAGGAAACAAGAGAAGAGGAGAGGAAACGAGAGGAGAGGAAACAAGAGAGGAGGAGAGGGAACACATAGAGAAGAGAAAGGAGGCAAGGAAAGGGATGGAAACTATAGGAGAGGAAACAAGAGAAGTGGAGAGGAAACAAGAGAAGAAGAGAGGAAACGAGAGGAGATGAAACGAGGAGATGAAACAGGAGGAAACGAGAGGAGAGGAAACAATAGAGGATGGGAAAGGAGTCCAGGAGTTCTTTGAGGAAGTCGTGTATTCACTCGTGACCTCAGAGCAGGAAGCAGATGTACGTTCAGAGACAGGAGGGGAGAAGCTGCGATCTGATTGGACCTCAGAGCAGGAAGCAGACTCATCTGATTGGACCTCAGAGCAGGAAGCAGACTCACTCGAAGGCGACGTAGGTGAGCAGCGTGGCGGCGGAGAAGATGGCGGAGATCCCGCAGCCGATGTAGGTGATGAAGGTCAGGATGCGATTATTCTGAGGGTCAGTGAACGCAGCGGCGCCGGAGATATCCTGCAGAGAGAGAGCACCGTCAGGAAGAGACGACTCACCGGAGACCAACCAATCAAATACATTCAGACATGGCTCAGGGATAGTCGAAACGAGAGGAGAGGAAACGAGAGGAGAAAACGAGAGGAGAGGAAACGAGAGGAGAGGAAACGAGAGGAGAAAACGAGAGGAGAGGAAACGAGAGGAGAGGTAACGAGAGGAGAGGAAACGAGAGGAGAGGAAACGAGAGGAGAGGTAACGAGAGGAGAGGAAACGAGAGGGGAGGAAACGAGAGGAGAGGAAACGAGAGGAGAAAACGAGAGGAGAAAACGAGAGGAGAGGAAACGAGAGGAGAGGAAACGAGAGGAGAGGAAACGAGAGGAGAGGAAACAAGAGGAGAGGTAACGAGAGGAGAGGAAACGAGAGGAGAGGAAACGAGAGGAGAGGAAACGGGAGGAGAAAACGAGAGGAGAAAACGAGAGGAGAGGAAACGAGAGGAGAGGTAACGAGAGGAGAGGAAACGAGAGGAAACGGGAGGAAACGGGAGGAGAGGAAACAAGAGGAGAGGAAACGGGAGGAGAAAACGAGAGGAGAGGAAACGAGAGGAGAGGAAACAAGAGGAGAGGTAACTAGAGGAGAGGAAACGGGAGGAGAGGTAACTAGAGGAGAGGAAACGGGAGGAGAAAACGAGAGGAGAGGAAACGAGAGGAGAGGAAACAAGAGGAGAGGTAACTAGAGGAGAGGAAACAAGAGGAGAGGTAACTAGAGGAGAGGAAACGGGAGGAGAAAACGAGAGGAGAGGAAACGAGAGGAGAGGTAACGAGAGGAGAGGAAACGAGAGGAGAAAACGAGAGGAGAGGAAACAAGAGGAGAGGAAACTAGAGGAGAGGAAACGGGAGGAGAGGTAACGAGAGGAGAGGAAACAAGAGGAGAGGTAACTAGAGGAGAGGTAACGAGAGGAGAGGAAACGAGAGGAGAGGAAACGAGAGGAGAGGAAACGAGAGGAGAGGTAACAAGAGGAGAGGAGAGGAGAGGAAAGGAAACGAGAGGAGAGGAAACGAGAGGAGAGGAAACGAGAGGAAAGGTAACGAGAGGAGAGG
>CM070442.1:1371910-1401910 GCA_036324595.1 Champsocephalus gunnari
TGTTGTATTGTTTTGTGTTTCGTTGTATTGTGTTGTATTGTGTTGTATTGCGTTGTATTGTGTTGTGTTGTTTTGTGTTGTGTTGTATTGTGTTGTATTGTTTTGTGTTGCGTTGTGTTGTATTGTTTTGTGTTGTTTTGTGTTGTATTGTGTTGTGTTGTATTGTGTTGTGTTGTATTGTGTTGTATTGTGTTGTATTGTGTTGTATTGTGTTGTGTTGTATTGTGTTGTATTGTGTTGTGTTGTATTGTGTTGTATTGTGTTGTGTTGTATTGTGTTGTATTGTGTTGCATTGTGTTGTATTGTGTTGTGTTGTGTTGTATTGTGTTGTGTTGTGTTGTATTGTGTTGTGTTGCATTGTATTGTATTGTGTTGTGTTGTATTGTGTTGTATTGTGTTGCATTGTGTTGTATTGTGTTGTGTTGTGTTGTGTTGTATTGTGTTGTGTTGTATTGTGTCGTGTTGTATTGTGTTGTATTGTGTTGTATTGTGTTGTGTTGTATTGTGTTGTGTTGTGTTGCATTGTGTTGCATTGTGTTGTATTGTGTTGTGTTGTGTTGTATTGTGTTGTGTTGTGTTGTATTGTGTTGTATTGTGTTGCATTGTGTTGTATTGTGTTGTGTTGTATTGTGTTGTGTTGTATTGTGTTGTGTTGTGTTGTGTTGTATTGTGTTGTATTGTGTTGTATTGTGTTGTGTTGTGTTGTGTTGTATTGTGTTGTATTGTGTTGTGTTGTGTTGTATTGTGTTGTGTTATGTTGTGTTGCATTGTGTAGTGCAGTATGTGATGTACTTGTCGGCGGTGGCGGCCCTGGTGTTCTCGGAGCTCGTCATCACGTTGGAGATGATGGTGACGACGGTCTCGGCCAGCGAGCTGTTGATCCTCGCCACGGCAACCAGCTGCTTGACCTTGGACACCACCTTGGACACCTGCAGGGGCGTCCTCCATCAGAACAAAGGCTGGCATTGATATGTATGATACGTGAACATCTGTGTGTACACACCTCCTCCTCCGACAGCTCGTTGTCGGTGATGACGGCGAGCTGCACCGCCACTTCGGCTGCGTTCTCTGCAACAACACACACGTGTCGTTATTAACACACACTTCTGAACGATATGTTGCATAAAGAATCACACACTTCACTAACCCACGGATACATCCAAATGTAATCCCTTTGACTATATTGTTCTTGCTGTCAAATGAACCTTTTCAACTTCGCTGCTATATAATGGCAAACAAGCCGCTATAACACATATGCTTTTATTGTGAAAACTGGATTGAAACGCGTCTGAGCGATCCGTATAAACACGTGGAACAGATGATATTAAGACAAGAGCAAAGACTTCATGAATGAAAAACTGTGTATTTTCAATGTTTCCAGAATAAGGCCCTCGAATAACCCTAACCCTCTAACCCGATCAAATGTAGGCTTTTATTGTGAAAATGTGATCGATCTACAAATGTGTGTCCAAGCAGTCTGAAAAAAGCCCAGAAGAAAGAAGAAGAGAGTGAAGGTTAGCCCCAAACGTGTGAACGACTGTATTTTAAAAGAAAATGTGTCTCGAGATAAAAGACCCTATAAATATATGCTTTTATTTTGAAAAACCTAAAAAAAAGGACTAAGAAATAGCGAAGATGGCGACTGCAGGTACAACAACAACAACAACATGTGCAGCAGAGAAAGTAAGAGTCGAGTTATTAGTTACCCGCGGACACTTCGATGGTGTCGATGTCCGTGCAGTTACTGATGTCTGCAACCGACCAATAGGAAGAGAGGTCCTGAGGACTGATCAGACTGGGACACAGGACACACGACGTTTAGAAAGAAAACTACCATATTTACCAAATCTGCCGCGAACAAATATCACGTGAGTCCGTACACGTTCACGTGATGCTCTTTGGCCATCTCTCATGTCATGTACTTACTTTAGAGTACAGTACAGCTAGAGTACAGTCAGAGTACAGTACTTTAGAGTACAGTAGAGTACAGTAGAGTACAGTACAGTACTTTAGAGTACAGCAGAGTACAGTAGAGTACTTTAGAGTACTTTAGAGTACAGTAGAGTACAGCAGAGTACAGCAGAGTACAGTACAGTACTTTAGAGTACAGCAGAGTACAGCAGAGTACAGTAGAGTACTTTAGAGTACAGCAGAGTACAGCAGAGTACAGCAGAGTACAGTACAGTAGAGTACAGCAGAGTACTTTAGAGTACAGTAGAGTACAGTAGAGTACTTTAGAGTACAGTAGAGTACTTTAGAGTACAGTAGAGTACAGTAGAGTACAGCAGAGTACTTTAGAGTACTTTAGAGTACAGTAGAGTACAGCAGAGTACAGCAGAGTACAGTACAGTACTTAGAGTACTTTAGAGTACAGCAGAGTACAGCAGAGTACTTTAGAGTACTAGAGTACAGTAGAGTACTTTAGAGTACAGCAGAGTACAGCAGAGTACAGTACAGTAGAGTACAGCAGAGTACTTTAGAGTACAGTAGAGTACAGTAGAGTACTTTAGAGTACAGTAGAGTACTTTAGAGTACAGTAGAGTACAGTAGAGTACTTTAGAGTACTTTAGAGTACAGTAGAGTACAGCAGAGTACAGCAGAGTACAGTACAGTACTTTAGAGTACAGCAGAGTACAGCAGAGTACAGCACAGTACAGTAGAGTACAGTAGAGTACAGTAGAGTACTTTAGAGTACAGTAGAGTACAGCAGAGTACAGTAGAGTACAGTAGAGTACAGCAGAGTACTTTAGAGTACAGTAGAGTACAGTAGAGTACAGCAGAGTACTTTAGAGTACTTTAGAGTACAGCAGAGTACAGCAGAGTACAGCAGAGTACAGTACACTAGAGTACCTGTATTGGTCCCACAGAGGGGACATGTATATTGTCACACAGAAAAGAGCCAAAGACAGCTTAATGTTAACGAAAGCATGCGTGAAAAAAAAAGTACAGCAGAGTACAGTACAGTACTTTAGAGTACTTTAGAGTACAGAGTACTTTAGAGTACTTTAGAGTACAGTAGAGTACTTTAGAGTACAGCAGAGTACAGCAGAGTACAGTACAGTAGAGTACAGTAGAGTACAGCAGAGTACAGCAGAGTACAGTACAGTAGAGTACAGTAGAGTACAGCAGAGTACAGCAGAGTACAGTACAGCAGAGTACAGTAGAGTACAGCAGAGTACAGCAGAGTACAGTACAGTAGAGTACAGTAGAGTACAGCAGAGTACAGCAGAGTACTTTAGAGTACAGTAGAGTACAGCAGAGTACAGTACAGTACTTTAGAGTACAGCAGAGTACAGCAGAGTACAGTACAGTAGAGTACAGTAGAGTACAGTAGAGTACAGTAGAGTACTTTAGAGTACAGTAGAGTACAGCAGAGTACAGTAGAGTACAGTAGAGTACAGCAGAGTACTTTAGAGTACAGTAGAGTACAGCAGAGTACTTTAGAGTACTTTAGAGTACAGTAGAGTACAGTAGAGTACAGTAGAGTACAGTAGAGTACAGTAGAGTACAGCAGAGTACTTTAGAGTACAGTAGAGTACAGTAGAGTACAGCAGAGTACTTTAGAGTACTTTAGAGTACAGCAGAGTACAGCAGAGTACAGCAGAGTACAGTACACTAGAGTACCTGTATTGGTCCCACAGAGGGGACATGTATATTGTCACACAGAAAAGAGCCAAAGACAGCTTAATGTTAACGAAAGCATGCGTGAAAAAAAAAGTACAGCAGAGTACAGTACAGTACTTTAGAGTACTTTAGAGTACAGCAGAGTACTTTAGAGTACTTTAGAGTACAGTAGAGTACTTTAGAGTACAGCAGAGTACAGCAGAGTACAGCAGAGTACAGTACAGTAGAGTACAGCAGAGTACTTTAGAGTACAGTAGAGTACTTTAGAGTACAGCAGAGTACAGTAGAGTACAGTACAGTAGAGTACAGTAGAGTACAGCAGAGTACAGCAGAGTACTTTAGAGTACAGTAGAGTACAGCAGAGTACAGTACAGTACTTTAGAGTACAGCAGAGTACAGCAGAGTACAGCAGAGTACAGTACAGTAGAGTACAGTAGAGTACAGTAGAGTACAGTAGAGTACTTTAGAGTACAGTAGAGTACAGCAGAGTACAGTAGAGTACAGTAGAGTACAGCAGAGTACTTTAGAGTACAGTAGAGTACAGCAGAGTACTTTAGAGTACTTTAGAGTACAGTAGAGTACAGCAGAGTACAGTAGAGTACAGTAGAGTACTAGAGTACTTTAGAGTACAGTAGAGTACAGCAGAGTACTTTAGAGTACTTTAGAGTACAGTAGAGTACAGCAGAGTACTTTAGAGTACAGTAGAGTACAGCAGAGTACAGCAGAGTACAGCAGAGTACAGTACAGTACTTTAGAGTACAGCAGAGTACAGCAGAGTACAGTACAGTAGAGTACAGTAGAGTACAGTAGAGTACAGTAGAGTACTTTAGAGTACAGTAGAGTACAGCAGAGTACAGTAGAGTACAGTAGAGTACAGCAGAGTACTTTAGAGTACAGTAGAGTACAGCAGAGTACTTTAGAGTACTTTAGAGTACAGTAGAGTACAGCAGAGTACAGCAGAGTACAGCAGAGTACAGTACAGTAGAGTACAGTAGAGTACAGTAGAGTACAGTAGAGTACTTTAGAGTACAGCAGAGTACTTTAGAGTACAGTAGAGTACAGCAGAGTACTTTAGAGTACTTTAGAGTACAGTAGAGTACAGCAGAGTACAGTAGAGTACAGCAGAGGACAGCAGAGTACAGCAGAGTACAGTAGAGTACAGCAGAGTACAGCAGAGTACAGTACAGTAGAGTACTTTAGAGTACAGCAGAGTACAGCAGAGTACAGTACAGTAGAGTACAGCAGAGTACAGCAGAGTACAGCAGAGTACAGTACACTAGAGTACCTGTATTGGTCCCACAGAGGGGACGTTTATATTGTCACACAGAAAAGAGCCAAAGACAGCTTAATGTTAACGAAAGCATGCGTGATTACACAATTGACATAATACACATCCTGTCCCAGCTCTGAGGATTCAGCAGCCAGGTATGTATTGCAGTTATTCACAGCATGTGTATATATTGCACACCGTTGGTATTTAACAACAAGCGGTGTTATCGTCTGTGTCGTTATATTTTCTTGCACATCTCCAAACATTCTCTTGTGATATTTTATCTGTTTTAATTGTTCTATGTCCTCTAAATATTCATGTTGCTCTGCTGGAGGAGGACTTCAGCTTCTCATTGCCATATCTACACTGCTGAGCACCTGATGATAGAGACTTGAAACGTGTGTGTGTGTGTGTGTGTGTGTGTGTGTGTGTGTGTGTGTGTGTGTGTGTGTGTGTCACCAGGTCCTGGAGGTGCTCTGCTCCTTGTTGGGGAAGCAGGGCAGCGTCTGGGTGACGGTGGGCCGGCTCTCGGGCCAGCGGTAATGCAGAGGGCTCTCCTCGGGACAGTTCTCTGACGGACGCAAAAACAAACACGGACTTACTTTGAGGAAAACAAGAATGATGTCAAAGTTCAGGCTGAACGTCTGCAGGAGAACACGAAACTGAACCACGCGGGAGGATCTGATAAAGATATTCGGTCCCTCGAGGGAATGACAGGATGATAAAGATTGGAGAAAATACATCAACAAATCTCATGCTTTTATTTTGAAACATTTGATTATCTTCAAAAGTTGTTCAAAAAAACCTATAAAAATACAGTATGCTTTTATTTTGAAAGATTTGAATTATCTGCGGAAATGTGTCCAAGTTGTTCAAAAAAACCGGGCAGAGATGACGACTGAACAGCTGCATTATGAAAGGATGCGTTTAAAATTTTAAATAAATAAAAAACAATAAATAAACCTATAAAAATACAGTATGCTTTTATTTTGAAAGATTTTTCGAATTTGACGAATAATCGTCAGAAACGTATCCAGGCGATCTGACAATCACTGGGAAGAATAATAAGGAATGTTTTGACTGAACGGATGAACAACTGTTTATATACGCCCCTCTGAAACACATGCTTTTATTTTGAAAATTGGAATGACCTTCAAAAACGTGTTTTTTTATTCTGAAAAAACAAGATGGATGATTGACGTATTTGTAATATTTCCTTACCGATGAGTGTCACCTGGGTGGAGGCGGGGTCTAGCTGAAGACCGGCCCCCATCGCCCCCACGCTGCCCGACAGCCTATTGGACAGCTCCGCCCCCCCCACGCTCTGATTGGATATGTAGTAATAAAGCAGCAGCGCCTGGCACGAGTAACTGCAGACACACAACAGGATCAGAACCGATGACATCAACATCTGTCTACTAACAGTAAGGACTCTTTAAAGAATACTAGGAAGACTACTTCAGAGTGCATGAAGGACTGTTTATATCCGGAAGATGTTTTGAGAAAAGTAGCCCGATAAAACACGTGCTTTTATTTCATACTCAGCATCCCATAGTAACCTGAGAGGCTCCACCAGCCTCCTCTGGGCCAAGCATGCTCTGACATGCTGCTACCATCTGGTGGATAAAGTCAGTCTGAAGCATCCTCTGTGCTCCAGCCTGAAGCATCCTCTGTGCTCCAGCCTGAAGCATCCTCTGTGCTCCAGCCTGAAGCATCCTCTGTGCTCCAGCCTGAAGCATCCTCTGTGCTCCAGCCCGAAGCATCCTCTGTGCTCCAGCTCCTGAAGCATCCTCTGTGCTCCAGGCTGAAGCATCCTCTGTGCTCCAGCCTGAAGCATCCTCTGTGCTCCAGTCTGAAGCATCCTCTGTGCTCCAGGCTGAAGCATCCTCTGTGCTCCAGCCTGAAGCATCCTCTGTGCTCCAGCCTGAAGCATCCTCTGTGCTCCAGCCAGTCCTGTCAGTGAACATGGAGCTGCTGTGATGCAAGGAGCATTTCAGACTTGATCTGACCTTTAAAGTGTCATCCTATCGTATCGTTTCATCAGGTGAGAGGGTTCAGTGAGCCTTACCTGGTCGGGGTTCCCTCCTTCTGCACACCTGGCTGCACACTGCACACACACACACCACACACCACCACACACACACACACACCCACACACACACACACCACACACACACACACACACACACCACACACACACACACACACACACACACCACACACACACACACACACACACACACACACACACACACACACACACACACACACACACACCACAGACACACACACAGGTGAGAAAACAGCATGGAGGGGACATTTCAAACATTTGATTTGTATTAAAAACAGGTGTAAATGTTTCCGTATCTCAATCTAATCACATCTCAGAATCACACCTCAAATCACGTCTCAAATCTCGTCTCAAATCTCGACTCAAATCACGCCTCAAATCTCGTCTCAAATCACGCCTCAAATCTCGCCTCAAATCACGCCTCAAATCTCGTCTCAAATCACGCCTCAAATCTCGTCTCAAATCTCGTCTCAAATCTCGTCTCAAATCACGCCTCAAATCTCGCCTCAAATCACGCCTCAAATCTCGTCTCAAATCACGCCTCAAATCTCGTCTCAAATCTCGTCTCAAATCTCGTCTCAAATCACGCCTCAAATCACGTCTCAAATCACGCCTCAAATCACGCCTCAAATCTCGTCTCAAATCACGCCTCAAATCTCGTCTCAAATCACGTCTCAAATCACGCCTCAAATCTCGTCTCAAATCACGCCTCAAATCACGCCTCAAATCTCGTCTCAAATCACGCCTCAAATCACACCTCAATCCACATCTCAAATCAAATTTCTGAAATCACGTCTGAAATCACGTCTAAAGTCACGTCTCTTTACACTTGACACGTCCTCTGCTCTTATTGGTTAAATCTGCTGTTGTTTTTGTTGTAAAATGTCTGTAAAATGAATTATTCTTAGAATGTGTTTTTTTTTATCTGAATATCAACTGATTGCAATAATATCAATACACAAAAAGCAAGATGAGACTTCAGGTCAGATTCCTGCTTAATCTGCACAAACAAACAAACAAACAAACAAACAACACACAAACAAACAGTGACCACATGTTTAAGTTTAAACAATATCTCTATACAGGGTTTCCCACACATAGACTATACTTGGCGGGCCGCCCAGGTATATTAACGGCCGCCCAGGTATATTAACGGCCGCCCAGGTATATTAACGGCCGCCCAGGTATATTAACGGCCGCCCAGGTATATTAACGGCCCAGGTATATTAACGGCCGCCCAGGTATATTAACGGCCGCCCAGGTATATTAACGGCCGCCCAAGTATATTAACGGCCCAGGTATATTAACGGCCGCCCAGGTATATTAACGGCCCAGGTATATTAACGGCCGCCCAGTATATTAACGGCCCAGGTATATTAACGGCCGCCCAGGTATATTAACGGCCGCCCAGGTATATTAACGGCCGCCCAGGTATATTAACGGCCGCCCAAGTATATTAACGGCCCAGGTATATTAACGGCCGCCCAGTATATTAACGGCCCAGGTATATTAACGGCCGCCCAGGTATATTAACGGCCGCCCAAGTATATTAACGGCCCAGGTATATTAACGGCCGCCCAGGTATATTAACGGCCGCCCAGGTATATTAACGGCCGCCCAGGTATATTAACGGCCCAGGTATATTAACGGCCGCCCAGGTATATTAACGGCCGCCCAGGTATATTAACGGCCGCCCAGGTATATTAACGGCCGCCCAGGTATATTAACGGCCCAGGTATATTAACGGCCGCCCAGGTATATTAACGGCCGCCCAGGTATATTAACGGCCGCCCAGGTATATTAACGGCCGTCCCAGGTATATTAACGGCCCAGGTATATTAACGGCCGCCCAGGTATATTAACGGCCGCCCAGGTATATTAACGGCCGCTCAGGTATATTAACGGCCGCCCAGGTATATTAACGGCCGCCCAGGTATATTAACGGCCGCCCAGGTATATTAACGGCCGTCCAGGTATATTAACGGCCCAGGTATATTAACGGCCGCCCAGGTATATTAACGGCCGCCCAGGTATATTAACGGCCGCCCAGGTATATTAACGGCCGCCCAGGCATATTAACGGCCGCTCAGGTATATTAACGGCCGCCCAGGTATATTAACGGCCGCCCAGGTATATTAACGGCCGTCCAGGTATATTAACGGCCCAGGTATATTAACGGCCGCCCAGGTATATTAACGGCCGCCCAGGTATATTAACGGCCGCCCAGGTATATTAACGGCCGCTCAGGTATATTTCGCGAACCATTTTATAATTTTTTAATAATTTTTTTTTATAATTTTTTTTTCCGTCCGTGACCACGACGCCATCTGCGATCGATTAACTTGTGGACAATGATCCCTCGCTCCCTTGCACTGATCTCACCTCCTTCTGGCCTGTTAAGTGGCCTGCCTCACACAGGGTGAATGGCTGTCCACGTGATGTGGCCTGCCGACATGGCCACTGTCATACAGATCACAAATCAAAGCCCTTGATTGGTCTCTGTGTGTCATTCCAGCTCGGGATCAGCTCAGCTCAGGTGAGGTGAAGGACTCTCTGAGTGTTTAGATAGTTAACTTAGTCTAAGTTCTCTGTGGGGTCTCAAACGGTGTGGTCACCAGTTATGGAAACACATGTTAAGGTGAAAAAAGGTAAGATACACTTTGAAAACTTGTTTGGGAGACAGGAGAGGCTGGTTCAGGAGCACAGACACACTCACAACTATAAATGAACCAAAAATAAATTAATAAACAAGTTTCAGTGTTGTTTTTCATATTGGAAATGGTATGTTGTTGTTGTTGTTGTTGACGGATGGTATGTTATTGGTTATGGCCATGATTTTATGATTATTGAAATGTATGCAGTTCTGTTTAATATAGGTGTTTCCATAGATCTAGTCTCTTTATTTCCCCCTCAAAATGCACCAGATTGATGAATTTAACTCCAAAATAAAAAATAAAATCTTACTGGGGGGCATGCCCCTGGACCCCCTAGAGGATTTGAGGTCGACCCCCACTAAAGATCACATGGATAGGTTCCTAAATACATTTATAAATACATTTATTTTTGTAAATAGTAACCCATTTCCATATGTTCATGTGTGGGGAGTAGATTTAAACTATAGGGCTCTCATTATGGGCCCTGCCTGCACCTGTTCGCTCTGCCATCGCGTGAAGGGTCTGCTGACAAGGTTAATGTTGTTGCACCTCACCCCGCTACCACCACTACCGCTATTTCAGATATGTGGGAAACAGATCTGTGGGAAACCCTGGCAGTTAATGGACCAGCACCAGAGGCGTTGGAGCTGTTCTTCATGAAATCCCAGAAGGATGGAGCGCTCTGACAAACAGCGCCAACTTTGCGCAAAATGATTATACAGGAATGAAAAGTCAAAAAATAAACATGTTGTTAAAACTCGGGCACCCCCCCCCCGCCCGCCCGCCCAAGTATATTTCAGATCTGTGGGAAACACTGCTATAGCTTCAGAACTGGTATCGTGTGATTGTTCAACATCTTAAAACATTTCTCAATTTCTCCCAGAAGTCCACGAGACGAAGACTTCTAAAGAAATCACTTTGAATTGAACGCATCAGTAGTGTGAGTGAGGTGTGTGTGTGTGTGTGTGTGTGTGTGTGTGTGAGGTGTGTGTGTGTGAGGTGTGTGTGAGGTGTGTGTGTGTGTGTGTGAGGTGTGTGTGAGGTGTGTGTGAGGTGTGTGTGAGGTGTGTGTGTGTGTGTGTGTGTGAGGTGTGTGTGTGTGTGTGTGTGTGTGTGAGGTGTGTGTGTGTGTGTGTGTGTGTGTGTGAGGTGTGTGTGTGTGTGTGTGAGGTGTGTGTGTGTGTGTGTGAGGTGTGTGTGAGGTGTGTGTGAGGTGTGTGTGAGGTGTGTGTGTGTGTGTGTGTGTGAGGTGTGTGTGTGTGTGTGTGTGTGTGTGAGGTGTGTGTGTGTGTGTGTGTGTGTGTGTGTGAGGTGTGAGTGAGGTGTGTGTGTGTGTGTGTGTGGTGTGTGTGAGGTGTGTGTGAGGTGTGTGTGTGTGTGTGTGTGTGAGGTGTGTGTGAGGTGTGTGTGTGTGTGAGGTGTGAGTGAGGTGTGTGTGAGGTGTGTGTGAGGTGTGTGTGTGTGTGAGGTGTGAGTGAGGTGTGTGTGTGTGTGTGTGTGTGTGTGTGTGTGTGTGTGTGTGTGTGTGTGTGTGTGTGAGGTGTGTGTGTGTGTGTGTGTGTGTGAGTGTGTGTGTGTGTGAGGTGTGAGTGAGGTGTGTGTGTGTGGTGTGTGTGTGTGTGTGTGTGTGGTGTGTGTGTGTGTGTGTGTGTGGTGTGTGTGTGTGTGTGTGTGTGTGGAGGAGAGGACCCTCACCTGACGGAGTCCACGTAGACGGCCTGAGTCCAGTTCTGAAACGTCTGATTTAACTGCAACACCAAAACACACCAGTCACATGACAGGAAGTATTCTGTATACTTTAAAGTACTTCTTTACCAGTCAGCTGTACTCATATTACAGTTGGTGACAGAGGTGTAAAGTAACTGAGTATATTTAGTCAAGTCCTGTAGTTAAGTACACTTTAGAGGTACTTGTACTTTACTACTTGACCAATATGTACAACTTTTACTGTCACTACTTTTACTATATTTTGATGATAATACTTTCTTCTTTACTTGAGTAACATTTTGAATGCAGGACTACTTTTACTGAAGTACAAGATCTGAGTACTTCTACCTTTACTGAAGTACAAGATCTGAGTACTTCTACTTTTACTCAAGTACCAGATCTGAGTACTTCTACTTTTACTCAAGAACAAGATCTGAGTACTTGTACTTTTACTCAAGTACAAGATCTGAGTACTTCTACTTTTACTCAAGTACAAGATCTGAGTACTTCTACTTTTACTCAAGAACAAGATCTGAGTACTTCTACTTTTACTCAAGTACAAGATC
The DNA here is from genome assembly GCA_036324595.1 of Champsocephalus gunnari. NCBI lineage: Eukaryota > Metazoa > Chordata > Actinopteri > Perciformes > Channichthyidae > Champsocephalus > Champsocephalus gunnari. The sequence continues at coordinate 1,383,803 of CM070442.1, forward strand.
TGAGTACTTCTACTTTTACTAAGTACCAGATGTGAGTACTTCTACTTGTACTCAGGTACCAGATGTGAGTACTTCTACTTGTACTCAGTACCAGATGTGAGTACTTCTACTTGTACTCAGTACCAGATGTGAGTACTTCTACTTGTACTCGAATACCAGATGTGAGTACTTCTACTTGTAGGCTACTAAGTACCAGATGTGAGTACTTCTACTTGTACTCAGTACCAGATGTGAGTACTTCTACTTGTACTCAGTACCAGACGTGAGTATGTCTGTGTGTGCTCACCCAGAGCCCCACAGCGCGCTCCAGCTGGTCCCGGGTCAGCGCGGCGCCGTCCTCCAGCTGGAAGGAAGCCTTGAAGAACAGCCCCTCTGCGAAGGACACACATGATGAGTACTTCTTCTTCTCTGCTGTGAAGGAGGTGAGCGACGCGCAGCAGGAGAGGCTCAGCCGGGACGAAGGTGACGATGAGGAAGGAGGACATTACGCTTTGAACACCTCAGACTTCACCTCTCCAGGATCTAACAAACCCCTTATTGTTAATATGAAAATAAGGGGTTATATATTAAAATGATAAAGTTCTCTCTGCATGTGGATTGTTCGGCTCGAGGAGAACTCCATGTCCATGTTTGAAAATGGAGTGAAATAATATAATATTATTCGAAGATGGAATAATATTCAGTTGTATGTACTTATGAGGAACGTATGTATGAGCTGCATGTCGGAACATACACTTAATTTAAAGGGTTTTGTCTTTTCTTCACTTAACTTCCACTGTTCCCAATTGAAAGTTAAATCATAGATATTTGATTATAAATGTTATATTTCTTGATAAAAGCAACATTGATTAATGTTTTAAATAACTCGTATTCCCCTATATCACTTTAAAGTATTTATCTTCATGTCAATAATGAATGTCTTTGAGATGTTGTGTCCTCTGACCTCCGGCTCTCAGCTCTCCTGCTGTGCCTCACGTCGGCCACTAGGTGTCACTGCAGTGTTTCTAATGTTAGTCAGCACCACCCTAATGCACTCCTTCTCCTCCAGCAGCTGCTGTCGGACACCCTGCGCCTGCACCCTCTGCTGACAGGTGCATGACTCAAATGTCTCTGAATGAAGTCGGCTTCCTGTCAGCGAGGACGGGCGGCAGGACGTCTCACAGGGACTGACTGAGAAACTCAAGTGCAGAAAACACTGAATTCAAAAGAAAAGAGAAGAAGAGACCGAGTGGACAGAGGGAGAGGACAGAGGGAGAGGACAGAGGGAGAGGACAGAGGGAGTGGACAGAGGGAGAGGACAGAGGGAGAGGACAGAGGGAGTGGACAGAGGGAGAGGACAGAGGGAGAGGACAGAGGGAGAGGACAGAGGGAGAGGACAGAGGGAGAGGAGAGGGAGAGGAGAGGGAGAGGAGAGGGAGAGGACAGAGGGAGAGGACAGAGGGAGAGGAGAGAGGGAGAGGACAGAGGGAGAGGACAGAGGGAGAGGACAGAGGGAGAGGACAGAGGGAGAGGAGAGAGGGAGAGGACAGAGGGAGAGGACAGAGGGAGAGAGAGGGAGAGGAGAGGGAGAGGACAGAGGGAGAGGACAGAGGGAGAGGAGAGAGAGGACAGAGGGAGGGGAGAGGAGAGAGGGAGAGGACAGAGGGAGAGGACAGAGGGAGAGGACAGAGGGAGAGAGGAGGACAGACAAAGGACAGACGTGGTTTATTGAACTACAAGTCCCAGGCGACTACAGTCTGATTGGACCACACTATAATACAATGTCCTCCAGTTCTCCCAAATCACAACGACCAATCACCGTCCTGCACCCGATGAGCCCCAAGCGTCCCCGGATCTATATCCACACCTTTCTACTGATCCCACAGACATCAAGACACCGCCCAAACTACTCCCTCCCACTCGCCTTTCAGTCTTAAAATCTGTTGTTTCATGAAAAACTGAATTGATGCCAAAAGCTTCGATGCGATCGGCAGCTCCATCGGCGTCAGTCCTTTAGTTTCTGAATCGAGCGTTACTCGCGCACTATATGGCCAAAGGTCGCAGACACCAGCATACATACAGCTATATTGCTCTGCTCTAGAATAGGTTTCACATCCACGTCGTTCACGTGGGTCAAAATAGATCCGTGCCGTCAGTCTGAAAACACAATGTTCCTTCCTCTCTGTCTCCAGCCGAGGCTTTTAGCAATATCCTGCTGTTGAAGCCCTCTCCAGCCGAGGAGGCCTGGATGGAGGACTTGTTGGAGGACGTGTTGGAGGACTGGTTGGAGGACTTGCTGGAGGCCTTGCTGGAGGCCTTGCTGGAGGCCTTGCTGGAGGACTTGCTGGAGGCCTTGATGGAGGACTTGTTGGAGGACTGGTTGGAGGACTGGTTGGAAGCCTTGTTGGAGGCCTTGCTGGAGGACTGGTTGGACCATGCGATGGCAGCCTATCATTCCTCCAACAGCCTCCATATGAAGGTCAGCGTTCAGATGTCTATGGAAACCCAAGGACCTGCAGATATCCAAGTCTCGGGTAACGTTTAAAAGTAGCTCCTTTTGAGCGGCAATGTTTCGGCCTTTTTGTTTTTGGCTTGCGTCCAACAGACGGAGCTGACCACACACGGGCAGAGAGCGGCTGCGTCTCAACGTGCGGGAGAAAAGCCAACGGAGACATGTCCTGCGTCCGGGTCCAAAGAAGGCTGAGTAACATCCGCATTCACTCAAATGTCCGAAAGGGGAAAGGCTGCATTGCGTGTAGAGCAGGGTCGTGCGGTGAGGGTCGTGCGGTGAGGGTCGCGTGGGGCGGACTCAGAGTCAGATTTACTAATATTATATTTTGACCTTAATCGAAATGTTCGGTTATTTCCAAAAGCTTCTTTAGTCTGAAGCTTCGATTCATCTCAAACAGACCGTTCAGCAAAAGGATACCAACGTCTAAACATTGGATTGTTCTCTCTCAGTCAGATCCCATGTTCATCACAGTGCGGTCTCACCTTGACTTGAGATGCAGTCCATCTCTCCTTCTGGACAAACATCTATTTCTGTTTTCTAAAAGTCCTCCTCGTCTTCCTGTAGCTTCAAAAGTCTAGCTCGTTGTTTGCGTCTCTGTGTAGAATAACAGTAGCACCAAGGACCTGTGGGCTCACGTGCGCCCCCTGCAGTGCGGCAGAGGTTATGGCTGCCTCTCCTGGTGCTTTCTCATTGCCGTATGATGAGACCAGCGAGCCTGAATATCATACGTGAAGTAAGTTCTGTAGAGACTCTGGAGGGAGAGGACACGTGTGATAAAGGGATCTACGAACATTACATTGTGAGCCTCACCTCACCCACAGCAACTGGCTGGAGCTCGCTCACAAAATTAGTGCCTGCGCTCCAGCCAGTCTCTGTGGGCTGACGAGAGGCAGAGCTCGTCCCGCCTCTCTCCTCACCGCTACCCGTAGTCGTAGCGGAGCTCGGACAACTTGCTGACTATAAGAAGCGACTGGAATCAAACAAAATCACACTTACACACAGATCAGTGGAGACGTTTTATTATTATTACTATTTAGTCTTTCTTTAGTTGTTTCTCCGTTACATTCGAGTATGCAGCTCCGCCTCCTCCGCCTCCCCTGCCTGCACGTCGCGGGTGTAAACCATAACTCATTGTGGAGTTGGAGCTCGTCGCTGACGCGACTCAAGTCATCAAACTGGAAACCTTTAGACCTCACGCTGCTCTTTGTTAGAACTCTCAATGATAACACGGTTAGAGACCAGTAAGCGGCACGTGGGCTGCGCTGCGGGTCGTCCACACCGGACGCAGAGCATCATCTCTGCGTGTTACGATAACACCGGAAGTCAGTGCAAAGAAGCAGATTGATTCAATCAGCATCTCGTGATTGTGGCATCGTTTAGTTAATAACTAATCACGGCAAAATAAGTTAATGTTGTTGTTGTTGTTGTTGTTGTTGTTGTTGTTGTTGTTGATATCTACATTGAGATAAGTCCCGCCTCGACACCAGTGCGTTTAGTTTGAGTGACGGGCGTAAACACAGATGGAGTTTTCGTGAGTAATGCGGATGAATCGTCGCTTCCCGCCCGATGTGAGCGCACCGTGAGAACGTGAAGCCGTCCGGATGTGAAGCTATGAAAACACCAGTCCACGAACCTTTGGCCATATAGTCTACGATGCAACAAACAGATTTTAAGACTCCACACCGGTTACTATGCTGATTGATCACAGCGCATGCTGCTGTCACTACTGGCTCTCTACGTCTACGGGTCCTGTTGCTACGGCACCACGTACTGTTCCCCGGCGACGGTCCACACGGACACGTCGAATGAAAGCCGTGTTTGCATTGGCATGGCCCCGCGGGCTCGGCTGCTGATCCACCGCCAAGGCCAGCGGACGGACTGGCTGCTGTGAGGGCAGTGGAGCTCTGTGTGGTTATAGAACGGTGAGCGGTGACGACCGCGGGCAGCGGGGGGGACGGAGCGACCCCTTCGCCCTCTACGAAACCTCCCGAGTGCTGGTTGGACCCACTTGGGTTCAGACCGGGCTTTGAAACAGGTACATTTGACTTTGTCGACGTGCTTGCATCCCCTGCGGTCTGTTTGCTGCCTGTCATGCTCCCCTGGAGATTCTTCCACGTCTCCGCTTCCCTTTAGGGGCGTGGCCTGATCAGCCGTGGTGCTGTGGGCCGTTTTAATCGGCACTGAAGGCGAGTCTTTGATCGTTAAAGCAGTTGTTGCATTTGACATGGCGTTGTTTTTAAGGCCTGCTGTGAGGGAGGCCCTCCCAGGAGGTGTGGGCCCCTCAAGCCCAGACATGAGGCCTTGACCTGGGCCGTGGACAGAGGAGACACTGGGGGATCTGGAGGCTGGGAGGTGGAAGGGGGGGTTGAGTCCAGAGGCGAGGAGAGGGTTCAGAACAACAGGAGCATTGACGGGCTGTTCGGAGACCGTGGCGGCGGGGCTCGGAGAGGTAGATTGAGTGTTAGGGGGAAGCACTTACATCCAGAGTTACATCATCATCATCATCATCATCATCATCATCATCATCATCATCATCATCATCATCATCATCATCATCATCATCATCATCATCATCATCATCATCATCATCATCATCATCTGCAATGTGTATCTTTGGAACAACGTCCGCAGGGTCAAAGGAAGCAGACAGATGCCACAGCTTCCCAGGCGAACTGCGGTTGTGTGAGGCCTCAGGCGACGAGGCCCCCGGCGACGAGGCCCCCGGCGACGAGGCCCCCGGCGACGAGGCCCCAGGCGACGAGGCCTGATCAGCGACAGACTGAGAGCGGTTTGCAAGTGGTGGCACAAAGTCCTCGTTGTCGTTCTCCTCTGCAGGAATAAAAGAGAGGCTTGATTTTGATTTGGCTTGAGTGAGTGTGAGAGCTCGGCGTGTGATTGGCTGTGAGAGGGTCAGTAACGCTCCGTCCGGGGGGGGTCGGGGAGGAGTGGGCTGGTGGAATCCAGCGGTCGGCCAATCTGGCGACAAAGCAACCAGTTCTGCTTCTTCTGTGCTGGCTGACAGAGATTGTAATGGGAGGAGAGGAGAGAGGAAGGGGGGATGGTGGGGGAGAGGGAAGGGGGGTGGTGGGGGAGAGGGGAAGGGAGGGTTTGCCAAAAGGAATAGAAAGTGGAAGAGAGAGAAAAGAAGGTGTGAGAGTTTCTGCGAGGGGCGAGAGAGAGGGATGAGAGCCGCCCTCCAACCGCGGCATTTTGAGCACGTTTCTCACTTGCACTCAGAAACGTGCTGTGGCGAGCGTCAGGGTGTGTGTGCACGTCAGGGTGTGTGTGCACGTCAGGGTGTGTGTGCACGTCAGGGTGTGTGTGCACGTCAGGGTGTGTGTGCACGTCAGGGTCTGGGTGTCCAGTCATCGGATGTGTCGAGGTTGAGCGGTGCGTGTAATCCAGCCCTGAAGCGAGCTCGGGGGCCGCGGTGATAGTCAGCGCGCCCGTGCCCCCGAGCTGCGCCCGCGCCGTGACCGATGGAAATACCACGGGGGGGCGATTAAATGCGTCATTGTGCTCACTGTGAGAGGTGTTAGGGTTAGGGTGCTGCAGCCTCCATGGACCTCTAGAGGGCCGGCTGGAAGGGGTCTTTGCTTTGTGAGCCTGATGAAGATGTCTGAGCCGCGAGGAAAGGCCTCTCTACTGCAGACAGCAGCAGCATGGCAGCAGCAGCCTCTGAAGATGCCGTGAGCGACAGCTTGTCAACGGGATGGGGGAGGAGACTCCCGGTCGAAAGGAGACTCCCGGTCAAAAGGGGACTCCCGGTCGAGAGGAGACTCCCGGTCGAAAGGAGACTCCCGGTCGAAAGGAGACTCCCGGTCGAAAGGAGACTCCCGGTCGAAAAGGGAGACTCCCGGTCGAGAGGAGACTCCCGGTCGAAAGGAGACTCCCGGTCGAGAGGAGACTGCCGGTCGAGAGGAGACTCCCGGTCGAAAGGAGACTCCCGGTCGAAAGCAGACTCCCGGTCGAGAGGAGACTCCCGGTTGAGAGGATGCGATTGGAAGTCACAGAAGAGTGTATACTTGGCATTGTTTCTATATGTCCCCGCAGCAGAGTCAGGGGGCGTTCAGAGGCCCGGGGGACAGCTGCTGTCTGAGATGTAGAGACAATGTGAGGCTGAAGCGACTCTTCTGGTGAATATATATGAACCGACAGGCTGGCTGAAGGCCACAGCACCATCGAGGAACCCAATGTGTCCGCGGGTACGTCTGATGTAAATACAGCCGCACTCGGTGCAATGTTCCCCATGTATAACCCTGAAGGAGTTCGACTAAAGGATGACTCTAGAAAGGTCCCAACGGAATGAACCAACGAACCTGATTGCGTATCAAGCGTCCGGTCGCTCTCAGAGTCGGGCGACCGACTCCTAACAGCTTCTGAGGTATTGTTAGTGGCCTCTTTAGAAGAGGGGTCTTCAGGGAGCAGTGCATCGTCAACAACCTGCGGGACGGACAGGGCTTTAGAAAGACAGGAAGTGACGAAGAGGACGCTGTCGACAGAGAAAGAAGCGACAACAGACGAGGCGGAAGGTATCCGCTGCCTTTATCCGGCTCTGGACCGTGAGCAGGTTCAACAGCAGCGTCTGTTTGTGAAAGCCTTCGTCGGGAAGAGGAGGGGAGGACAGGAGAGGAGAGGAGAGGACTGGTAGAGGACCAGAAGGGAGGAGGGGACTGGGTAGGGGTGAGGGTATTAGGAAAGGAAGTAGATGCTGAGAAAAAGGGAAGTGGGGGGGTTGGGAGAGCGGTGGAGGAGTGGACGTCGAGAGGGGATGGAAACACGTTCCAAGAGACGGTGTTGGTAAGAGCAGAAGTAGGAGTGGGCGATATGTGTGTCCGTGTGTCCCGATGGTCCGATCCGTTGAAGGAGTTTGGGTCGATGAAAGCTGGAGGGACGGTGGCCGGTTCGTCCAAAGCGTACGCAGCGTCGAACTCATACAAGTTGAAAGCATCCGCGTTTCTCTGGAAGCTCGTACGCAGACACCTCTGACCCCGACGGGAACTCATCGGCCGCTTGAGTTTCCCGCCCGCGCAGCAACGACCACTGCGGCGCTGCGGGTTTGTTCTTCCTGTTGCTCAGAGCCGAGGACGAGGACAGCAATGAAGACGACGATGCGAGGGGTTCCTTTGCAGCCGATGCATCCTCTCTGCCCTCATAAGGAGACGACTCCGGAGACAGAACTGGTTCAGGAGGGAGTCTTGAGTGTTGCGTAGGGGTTTCCTCAGTTGGTTGTGATGTAAGTTGCACGCGTGCAGTAGTTGTGTTGTTCAACGCGGGTGCATGTGTCGCACGCCTCTGTGTGGGTTTGAGTCCCGTTGGTTGTGCAGATGTTGTGATGTGAACCTCTGGCCGGGGTCTGGTTGAAGCCGGGCGTCGGACTCCAGCCGGCCTCTTCCTGCCCTCCCAGATCAGAGGCGTGGAGATGAACCCCAGAGAGGTCTTGGAGCGGCGATGGTTTCGGGGCCGTGGGAGGAGGCGTGGAGGTCTTGGTCGAGGGGTTTCCGGTGGAGGTGGAGGTCCCCGAGTCAGGGCTAAGAACCTGGCGGCTAAAGACGCTTTATCTGGGAGAGTAGGGGCCGGGGCTGGAGGTCTGGACCCGAGCGTCCTGCGGTGAAACCCCCGAGGAGATGGGGGTCTTGGTGCACGAGGAATGGAAGACCCTGCAGTGGTTAATCCAAACGTATGCCGACGCCTTCTGTTCGGAGCAGCTGGGAGACGAGGCGTGGACCGGGAGGACCGGGAGGACGGGAGGACCGGGAGGACTGGGATGGAGATGTCCCTGCAGACTCCTTCGCTGCCATCAAGCCAGACGCCATGATAATGAAAGAGCAGGTTACAGACAATAAACAACACGACCATAGGAACACCTGAACCGTTACATCAGTGTCAGCTGGAGACCACTGTACCTTCATCACATCTATATTCGTGATTCTCTTAAAAGAAAGACACGTTTTAACAAAGTGTAAATAAAGAAAACCGTAAAAGATCATTTTCATTTGAGCGGAAACCAAACCTGAAGAGTTTCTGCTTTTTCAACAACATTTGGTTTCTTTGTGAATTATTGTTGTTAGTTAATAAAGTTGACAGGATCCCTACGGTGGCCGACAGGGCCACACATGTCCACTCGGAGAAACACTCAGAAACGATGCCAATATCAAACACATGTCAGGAAGCCGTCGTGAAGCGTTGCACCGGTCGGCCACCGGGCCCCTGAACACACGACACTGAGCCACAGAGACGCGATGCCCAGGCTCTGATGAGATGAAGGCCAATGTGATAGACCTGGTCAAACATCAGCAGCAAAGAATATAAACGTGGAACAGCCGGCAATCATTAGATTAACGAACTCTTAAAATACAGCAAAGACTAGAATGTTCTAACGTGAAAACAAGAGGAAAGAAGGATCTAGACCAAATGAGAAGCGATAGGTCTCCTATCATGCAAGATGCACTTTGTGATGTCTTCTCTACATCACTATGTGTCCCCCGTGTGTCCCCATGTGTCCCCGGTGTGTCACCATGTGTCCCCTGTGTGTCCCCGGTGTGTCACCATGTGTCCCCTGTGTGTCCCCGGTGTGTCCCTGGTGTGTCACCATGTCTCCCCTGTGTGTGTCCCCGGTGTGTCACCATGTGTCCCCTGTGTCCCCGGTGTCCCCCCGGTGTGTAACAATGTGTCCCCTGTGTGTCCCCCGGTGTGTCCCCCATGTGTCCCCGGTGTGTCACAATGTGTCCCCTGTGTGTCCCCCGTGTGTTCCCGTGTCCCCCCGGGGTGTCCCCGGTGTGTCCCTGTGTGTCCCCTGTGTCCCCCCGGTGTGTCCCCCCGTGTGTCCCCTGTGTGTCAGGAGACTCTCAAAGTGTCAGAAACAAACCCCTCTCTCTTCTCCTCCGTACCCACGTCTCTAAAAACGGGGACCAACGGAGCTGATCCAGATTTGCTGCGTCATGACGGCATTACTAAAATGTGGGCGGGCTTTACCCCCACGGGCCAATCAGAAACGTTGCTGTCAGAACCAATGAGGCGTGTTCTGGAAGAGATACGGTCTGTGTTGGAGCAGGACACTTCAGAGACATGTTTTGTATAGATATGGCGTTATAATATATTGTTCAAATATAGCATAATAGGTGACCTTTAAGACCTAGGTTGCAGCAGTGAGCGTGAAGGCGTGTGTCGCCCCCCGGAGGAAGCAGCCGTGAGCGTGAAGGCGTGTCTCCCCCCCGGAGGAAGCAGCAGTGAATGGGAAGGCGTGTGTCTCCCCGGAGGAAGCAGCCGTGAGCGTGAAGGCGTGTGTCTCCCCCCGGAGGAAGCAGCCGTGAGCGTGAAGGCGTGTGTCTCCCCCGGAGGAAGCAGCCGTGAGCGTGAAGGGCGTGTGTCTCCCCCCGGAGGAAGCAGCCGTGAGCGTGAAGGCGTGTGTCGCCCCCCGAGGAAGCAGCCGTGAGCGTGAAGGCGTGTGTCGCCCCCCGGAGGAAGCAGCAGTGAGCGTGAAGGCGTGTGTCTCCCCCCGGAGGAAGCAGCAGTGAGCGTGAAGGCGTGTGTCTCCCCCCGGAGGAAGCAGCAGTGAGCGTGAAGGCGTGTGTCGCCCCCCGGAGGAAGCAGCAGTGAGCGTGAAGGCGTGTGTCGCCCCCCGGAGGAAGCAGCAGTGAGCGTGAAGGCGTGTGTCTCCCCCCGGAGGAAGCAGCAGTGAGCGTGAAGGCGTGTGTCTCCCCCCGGAGGAAGCAGCAGTGAGCGTGAAGGCGTGTGTCGCCCCCCCGGAGGAAGCAGCAGTGAGCGTGAAGGCGTGTGTCTCCCCCCGGAGGAAGCAGCAGTGAGCGTGAAGGCGTGTGTCTCCCCCCGGAGGAAGCAGCAGTGAGCGTGAAGGCGTGTGTCGCCCCCCCGGAGGAAGCAGCAGTGAGCGTGAAGGCGTGTGTCGCCCCCCGGAGGAAGCAGCAGTGAGCGTGAAGGCGTGTGTCGCCCCCCGGAGGAAGCAGCAGTGAGCGTGAAGGCGTGTGTCGCCCCCCGGAGGAAGCAGCAGTGAGCGTGAAGGCGTGTGTCTCCCCCCCGGAGGAAGCAGCAGTGAGCGTGAAGGCGTGTGTCTCCCCCCGGAGGAAGCAGCAGTGAGCGTGAAGGCGTGTGTCGCCCCCCGGAGGAAGCAGCAGTGAGCGTGAAGGCGTGTGTCGCCCCCCGGAGGAAGCAGCCGTGAGCGTGAAGGCGTGTGTCGCCCCCCGGAGGAAGCAGCCGTGAGCGTGAAGGCGTGTGTCGCCCCCCGGAGGAAGCAGCCGTGAGCGTGAAGGCGTGTGTCGCCCCCCGGAGGAAGCAGCAGTGAGCGTGAAGGCGTGTGTCGCCCCCCGGAGGAAGCAGCCGTGAGCGTGAAGGCGTGTGTCGCCCCCCGGAGGAAGCAGCAGTGAGCGTGAAGGCGTGTGTCTCCCCCCGGAGGAAGCAGCAGTGAGCGTGAAGGCGTGTGTGGCCCCCCGGAGGAAGCAGCCGTGAGCGTGAAGGCGTGTGTCGCCCCCGGAGGAAGCAGCAGTGAGCGTGAAGGCGTGTGTCGCCCCCCGGAGGAAGCAGCAGTGAGCGTGAAGGCGTGTGTCGCCCCCCGGAGGAAGCAGCCGTGAGCGTGAAGGCGTGTCTCCCCCCGGAGGAAGCAGCAGTGAGCGTGAAGGCGTGTGTCTCCCCCCGGAGGAAGCAGCCGTGAGCGTGAAGGCGTGTGTCGCCCCCCGGAGGAAGCAGCCGTGACTGCTGGGTTAGTGGCCGGATGGTCAGTGGTCCCTAAGAGCAGCAGAGGCGTCGTGGCAGCGACTGTTTGTGGAGACGAAACCAGAAAGCGGAGAAAGGAGGAGGCCAAAAGATGGTCGAGGAGGAGAAACAAGACATGACCGCATTTTAATATTGGCTTTTTGACGTTTTAGTTTGAGTGTTTTGGAGATTGAAGGAATCAGTAGAAAGCAAAGAGAAGTCTAATCTACATGTAGATTTGTCTCAATGATCCAAACAAGCGAGTCGTTGTCGACGGACGGACGGACGGCCTGAAATCAAGTAGGGAATCCTTGATGTGAGGAGTGTGATTGGCATTATGGAAACATGAGCTAGTGAAGCCAGGCTTTCTGATCAAAGTTACAACCTCGTTTGAAAACCTTTGGATGTTCAGTCATTGCATAAAATATAAATAAACATAAAACAACTTTCACACGTTTCACAGTTTATCGCCTTTCTCTGACGCTTTCTGCGTATTTTCACCGCTACTTCATTTCATTCATAAATAACTGAATAAATATCTCAATCAATAAATACAAGTGTAGTCTGTTGAGGCCTCGTTGCACACCTTATTGAGCATGCTTGATTTATCAGGACAAGCTAAATATTATCATTCATAAAAGTCCTTTCAATCACGAACGAGTTCTTTAATATTCTTTGAGAAATAGCAATTGGCTGAGGAACGTCTCACATCATGTTTAATGTCCGACCATCAGGTCCGCGAGGGCCCGGCATGTTCCAACAAGGACGGGAAATTAACTGCATTTCTGGGGTTTTATTCGTCTTTTTTCCGATTGCTCTTTGGTTTTGTAAGGACTGTGTTTCCACCGCTGAGGGCAGTTACATCCACAGCGTTCGTTATTTACACGGCTTGATAGCGACTGTAGAGATGAGTCGTTTGTAGAACCATTGCGTGCGTTGGCAGCAACAGCATTTGAATGTAAAGTCCGTGTTAGCCGTAGCGTCTCTCCAGCACTGTGGCTCTTACCATGCGTCGTGGGGTTAGTAGCTGGGAGGTTAGTGGCAGCAGGTGAAGCAGCTGTTGTGCTGCTGGTTGTCTGCAGGGCTACAAGGGAGAGTACACAACCACAGGATATCAGTCAGGTTAGTAGACATAAGCTGAAGGTACAACAAGCACCAAGCTGAGAGCAGGTCGTCACACCAAACAGCGTAGGAACACGGCTAAATCCTGGAGACCTAAGACACGCGATGACACTGTGGGGACACTAGTCTGAAGATATGTCAATATTCTAGTGACTTCAACCCCTCAAATCATAGCTACGTCATGGAGATTACAAGCTGAAGACACAGCCACTATGTGGGAAACTCAAAGTAAAAACACACCTATGTTCAGGGGGACAACAACCGAAAAGAGTTCAACTAGTTTGACATGTAGATGTATGCAAAGGAAAAGCATCACGGCAGCTTGAAAATGATTACATGTCCGTTAAATAAAGGGAAACTATCCTAAGAAAGACAGGTGAAAGAAACCGAAAGCTGATTTAACTTTGGCTAGCATTACTCCGAAGCTAACCATGAACACCTAGCTTTAACAAAAGTTAATTTATCTTTCTCAATCATATGCGGGGAAAATACAAATGAGTAATTGTATGAGTTGTTAATAACAGAGCATTGTCTCACGTACTTAGCTACAGGACGTTGTTAGCTTCCTGACCATGTGGCGGGCTGCTACCGAGAAGCCAGCGGGACAGAGGCTAACTATAAGGCTAGCTTGAAAAGTGGACGTACCTGCATACCAGCTTTTAATTAATTCAATTTCTTAATTTCTCTTTCTCAACACGGCAAGAATATTCAAAGGAAATACAAATAGGGTAGGCAAACTATTGTTTAAACATGATATTGAGTATGTGTTTAGATGTTGGCTAGCGACAGGATTTAGTTAGCTTCCTGACCATGTGGCGTGCTGCTACTGAGGAGCTAACGGTAAGGCTAGCTTCAAAAGGTGACATACATGTATACCAGCTCTTAATTCATTCAATGTTCTTAATTTCTCTTTCTCCACACAGTAAGAATATGCAAAGGAAATATTGAGTTATGAATGTGTTTTAAATGTTGGCTAGCGACAGGATTTTGTTAGCTTCCTGACCATGTGGCGTGCTGCTACTGAGGAGCTAACTGTAAGGCTAGCTTCAAAAGGTGACACATGTATACCAGCTCTTAATTCATTCTATTTTCTTAATTTGCTCTTTCTCAACACAACAAAAACATGCAAAGGAAATACAAATGGGTAGGCAGAAATATAATTCTGGTATATTGAGTATGTGTTTAGAAGTTGGCTAGCGACAGGATTTTGTTAGCTGCCTTACCAGTTGTGGTGCTGCTGGCTGAAGCGTTAGCGGCAGCGCTGGTGGTGCCGGTGGTGGCAGTGGTTGGCATTACTGGTTAGCACAATAAGTCAGCACGTCAGAAAACACAGAAGCACACTGTGTTAAAGGGTTCCGTCTGGTTTCAGGACCAATGTCAGAACGGAGATCAAGCCTTTTTGACTTTTGGGGCACAAACCCTAGTTTCCCGGGAGCATCTCGGAGTCCATCTAATTTAACGTTTCTTAGTTTTTGGCACAAAGAGACACATTTTTTACATAATCAATTACAAATAGTCGAGTCCTGAGATGAGTGGGCCAAAATATGAATGCAAAAATAAATATATATTCTTAAAAATATACAAAACAATAGTCAGGATTTGCGAGGTGGGAAGTAAGAAAGTACATTTACTCAAGTACAACGAAGAGGCACTTGTACTTTACTTTAGTATTTCCATTTTATGCAACTGTGTACTTCTACTCCACTAGTTCAAAGGTAAATGGTGTACTTTGATAGATTTGGATTATGATGTGAAATATATTCAACAATTAAATCAGACTTTGCAAGGTCTGTGTACTTCTACTTTTACTCACTTACAAGATCTGAGTACTTCTACTTTTACTAAGTACAAGATCTGAGTACTTCTACTTTTACTCAAGTACAAGATCTGAGTACTTCTACTTTTACTAAGTACAAGATCTGAGTACTTCTACTTTTACTAAGTACAATATCTGAGTACTTCTACTTTTACTCAAGTACAAGATCTGAGTACTTCTACTTTTACTAAGTACAAGATCTGAGTACTTCTACTTTTACTAAGTACAAGATCTGAGTACTTCTAGTTTTACTCAAGAACAAGATCTGAGTACTTCTACTTTTACTCAAGTACAAGATCTGAGTACTTCTACTTTTACTCAAGTACAAGATCTGAGTACTTCTACTTTTACTCAAGACAAGATCTGAGTACTTCTACTTTTACTCAAGTACAAGATCTGAGTACTTCTACTTTTACTCAAGTACAAGATCTGAGTACTTCTACTTTTACTCAAGAACAAGATCTGAGTACTTCTACTTTTACTCAAGTACAAGATCTGAGTACTTCTACTTTTACTCAAGAACAATATCTGAGTACTTCTACTTTTACTAAGTACAAGATCTGAGTACTTCTACTTTTACTCAAGTACAAGATCTGAGTACTTCTACTTTTACTAAGTACAATATCTGAGTACTTCTACTTTTACTAAGTACAATATCTGAGTACTTCTACTTTTACTAAGTACAAGATCTGAGTACTTCTACTTTTACTAAGTACAAGATCTGAGTACTTCTACTTTTACTAAGTACAAGATCTGAGTACTTCTACTTTTACTAAGTACAAGATCTGAGTACTTCTACTTTTACTAAGTACAATATCTGAGTACTTCTACTTTTACTAAGTACAATATCTGAGTACTTCTACTTTGACTCAAGTACAAGATCTGAGTACTTCTACTTTTACTAAGTACAAGATCTGAGTACTTCTACTTTTACTAAGTACAAGATCTGAGTACTTCTACTTTTACTAAGTACAAGATCTGAGTACTTCTACTTTTACTAAGTACAAGATCTGAGTACTTCTACTTTTACTCAAGTACAAGATCTGAGTACTTCTACTTTTACTAAGTACAAGATCTGAGTACTTCTACTTTTACTCAAGTACAAGATCTGAGTACTTCTACTTTTACTAAGTACAAGATCTGAGTACTTCTACTTTTACTAAGTACAAGATCTGAGTACTTCTACTTTTACTAAGTACAAGATCTGAGTACTTCTACTTTTACTCAAGTACAAGATCTGAGTACTTCTACTTTTACTCAAGTACAAGATCTGAGTACTTCTACTTTTACTCAAGTACAAGATCTGAGTACTTCTACTTTTACTCAAGTACAAGATCTGAGTACTTCTACTTTTACTAAGTACAAGATCTGAGTACTTCTACTTTTACTCAAGAATAATATCTGAGTACTTCTACTTTTACTAAGTACAAGATCTGAGTACTTCTACTTTTAATAAGTACAAGATCTGAGTACTTATCTTCTAATCCACCAAGTTTAGTATAATAACACTAAATGAATAGGATGAGAGTAAGTACTTCTATAATACTTTTATATTTGACTGATCATTCTTCTGTGCTTGAGTAACATCTGAATTCAGAACTTGAGTATTTTAAGACCAAAGTATTGAATAAAAGGATCTCCTTGCAGCTCAGCGTGGCGTCCAGAGATGCTGGTGGGAAGCTAAGGTTAGCGCTGCAGACAGTCTCTCTCAAGTGGATCCAAGCAGCAACATGTCCCTGTCCGTCCCTCTGGGGACACATGTCCGTCCCTCTGGGGACAGTTGGCCCGCCAGCCTCCAGACTACCTGAAACCAGTCTTCTGGGTCAGTAGTTATCTGACGAGACCATGCTGTCCCCAGTGTGTCTGTGCTCCACTACGCCCCACACGCCTGTCCGACAGACGGACAGACGGCCTGAAATCAAGTAGGGAATCCTTGATGTGAGGAGTGTGATTGGCATTATGGAAACATGAGCTAGTGAAGCCAGGCTTTCTGATCAAAGTTACAACCTCGTTTGAAAACCTTTGGATGTTCAGTCATTGCATAAAATATAAATAAACATAAAACAACTTTCACACGTTTCACAGTTTATCGCCTTTCTCTGACGCTTTCTGCGTATTTTCACCGCTACTTCATTTCATTCATAAATAACTGAATAAATATCTCAATCAATAAATACAAGTGTAGTCTGTTGAGGCCTCGTTGCACACCTTATTGAGCATGCTTGATTTATCAGGACAAGCTAAATATTATCATTCATAAAAGTCCTTTCAATCACGAACGAGTTCTTTAATATTCTTTGAGAAATATCAATTGGCTGAGGAACGTCTCACATCATGTTTAATGTCCGACCATCAGATCCGTTAGGGCCCGGCATGTTCCAACAAGGACGGGAAATTAACTGCATTTCTGGGGTTTTTCTCGATTGCTCTTTGGTTTTGTAAGGACTGTTTTCCACCGCTGAGGGCAGTTACATCCACAGCGTTCGTTATTTACACGGCTTGATAGCGACTGTAGAAACGAGTCGTTTGTAGAACCATTGCGTTGGCAGCAACAGCATTTGAATGTAAAGCTCGTCCGTGTTAGCCGTAGCGTCTCTCCAGCACTGTGGCTCTTACCATGCGTCGTGGGGTTAGTAGCTGGGAGGTTAGTGGCAGCAGGTGAAGCAGCTGTTGTGCTGCTGGTTGTCTGCAGGGCTACAAGGGAGAGTACACAACCACAGGATATCAGTCAGGTTAGTAGACATAAGCTGAAGGTACAACAAGCACCAAGCTGAGAGCAGGTCGTCACACCAAACATCGTAGGAACACGGCTAAAACCCTGGAGACATAAGACACGCGATGACACTGTGGGGACACTAGTCTGAAGATATGTCAATATTCTAGTGACTTCAACCCCTCAAATCAAAGCTACGTCATGGAGATTACAAGCTGAAGACACAGCCACTACGCCCCACACGCCCTCCACTAACATGCATATGAACCCTAACCCCGCTCCCATTGGCTGGTTATGCCGATGGGATGGCTTGGTAAAAAGGAGCTTCTGAGATATTCCTGATGTCTTCATTTGGTTTCTTAGTGGTCACACATGTATGATGGGACACCACGACGATTTAAAGGGCAAGGGAAAGACATGTTATGGCTAAAAATTACGTTTCCAAGACGACGGTGAAAACAGCCGTCGTCTTGGAGTGGCTAACCGGCCTTTCGGAAGGAGCTGTAATACTTGAATCCACTTTGGAAAGATGTGCCTGGTACGTTCAGCTAGCAGATGAAGCCTTACCAGAGGAGGAGGAGGAGGAGGAGGAGGAGGAGGAGGAGGAGGAGGAGGAGGAGGAGGAGGAGGAGGAGGAGGAGCTGGTGGAGGAGGAGGCGGAGGAGGAGGAGCTGGTGGAGCTGCTGGTGGAGGAGGAGGCGGTGGTAATGGTGGCTGGGGTTAGTGGCATGCCCGTGCTGAGGGCGGTGGGTGCAGACGGAGCGATGGCAGAGGGAACTGGAGATCACAAATCACAGGAACCAGACGGCGGCCAGTGAAGCCGACATCACGTCACAGCGTACACCCTGATACTCGAGGGTCAGGTTAGTGAGTATGTAAACTCCTTCTGGAGGGACCACAGGGATTCCAGCCCACGTACATGCACTCCTAACAACCCGCTGCCGGGAAAGGGAAACCCCCCAAAAAGGCTGAGGACTGAGGACTAGCTAGGACATGGCCCTCAGAGCCAACGTGTTATCTGAGGACTAGCTAGGACATGGCCCTCAGAGCCAACGTGTTATCTGAGGACTAGCTAGGACATGGCCCTCAGAGCCAACGTGTTATCTGAGGACTAGCTAGGACATGGCCCTCACAGAGCCAACATGTTATCTGAGGACTAGCTAGGACATGGCCCTCAGAGCCAACGTGTTATCTGAGGACCAGCTAGGACATGGCCCTCACAGAGCCAACATGTTATCTGAGGACTAGCTAGGACATGGC
>CM070442.1:1419410-1439410 GCA_036324595.1 Champsocephalus gunnari
CTTTAAAGAGTCCTCTCCTGCTGATGTTCAGGTGTGTGTCAGTGGTGTCTCTACTTTAAAGAGTCCTCTCTGTACTCACTGCAGCTGAGCGAGGTGTCAGTCTGGGCGATGGAGGACTGGATGCTCCAGTGGTTGTTGTCCCAGTCGATCACGTTTCCCACCGTGTCGCAGCTCAGAGCGTTGAGCTGCGGGAGCGTCATGGCGTAGTCCCACAGCCGCAGATTGTAGATGTTCCCGTTGAAACTGTGCTGCCCTGAACACCGACGGGAGACACCGGGTTGGAAAGGCAAGTCTGCGGTTCTACCTTTTTCTGACTCTGCAATGCTGGTCTATTTCGATTTCAAAAAGCACTACTGCTGAAGTGATAAGTAGAAATACTGAAAGGACCTTAAGTAATTTCACTTTTTTTGTTAATTAATTAATTAATAAGATTATTTCTTAAATTGGGAACTTTTTTGAGGAATTTTTACTTTTTTGAAGAATTTTTAATTTTGTTCTCTTATTTGATTTTTTTGAAGAATTTGACTTTGTTTTTACTTTTTTCTTGAAATATTTACTTTTTGAAGGAATTTTTTTTTACTTTCTCTCATAATTTCACTTTCTTCTTAAAATTTCACTTTCTCTTAATGTAAATTTTTTCTTAAAATTTGAATTTCTTTCTCAGAATTTCAATTTTCTTTTAAGTGGTGACTTTTTGACTAGTGGGGTCTAAAAACATCAAGCCACCTGAATGTCTGCGAGCAAATGAATTGTATATGCTACACAAATATGGCCAGGATCCGTTGAATTTTCTGAATATTGGGTTGCAGATTATAATTTTCCAAAGGGGGGTTCGTTAGCATGAAACACTTGAAATGAATAAAGGTTAAAAAAGAAAGTAGAAAAAAGTGAGGTCAAAGAAAACTATTTCTGTTTTGCCATAACCGAGGTATTAAACTAAATGTTGAGACGTACCTCCTAACTTGAACTGCCCCCCGCCCGGCACCGAGTGTCCGCTGGAGGCCGAGCAGCTCTTGGAAGAGTAGTTCCCGTTGAAGTAGGCCGCCACGCGTCCGTTGGAAGAAGTCCAGAGCACGCAGAAAGGCTTCATGGCGGAGGTGAAGTTGGCGGAGGAGAGGATGGAGTCGATGGGACACTCCACCCCGTCCACGATCATCTTCATGCCGGACTTATCCGAGCCCAGACTCAGAGCCACGTTGTTGCTGCTGTCCGAGTACGTGAAGATCCACTCTTTCTGTTGGGGAACACAAGGGTTAGTGTTGGGCATATCCTGAGTGTCCTCCTCCAGCATGAGAGTAGCATGCTAAGCTGTGAACATGACAGGATGCTCTGTATGTGATGACTCCTTCCATCTGGAGAGGACCTCAGACACGTGGATCCTGAGGCTGAAGCTCGAGCCGGTGATTATTAACATTTTAAGATTTTTGAGAAAAGTCAGATTTGTTTTAAAAAGTCAACATTTTGAGATTTTTTTTTAAAAAGTGAGAATTTTAGATTTTGAGGAAAAAGTCGAACATTTTGGAGATTTTGAGAAAAAGACATAATTTTGAGAAACATCTGAATTTTGTGATTTTGTTGTACCTTAGTGTGGTATCTGCGTGTTGTGTTCAGGTACCTTTTTGTTGCCGGTGCGTTCAAGCTCAAAGCAAAGCGTCAGGTGACTGAGCGTCGGGATGGAAACTGAGCCGGACACCTGGGTCACCTGACCGTTACCGTGGGAGATGGTGACCTTCTGGTTCCTGAGGGCCACTGCCACTGGAGAGGAGGAGGAGGAGGAGGAGGAGGAGGAGGAGGAGGAGGAGAATAAAAAAGGCAAATGAGGAAAAAGCGTGGAGAGGAAATGAAATGATACAAGAAGTGAGGAAGCAAAGAGGAAAGAGGTCAGACAGAAAGAATGAAAATACATAACTATGAGACAGAAATATGTTTAATTTAAAGGTACTTAACTAATAATGCCATTAACTTATAAATACTTGAACCTTTTGGATGAGAGTTTGAGCGAGTGCATGTAGGAGAATGCTCCCAACATGACGGTCTGTGTCTTACTGCTGAACACTTGAAAGCACTGACGCACATTCAGTCGCCAGATGTTAGCATCTCTGAATATTCAACCCGGAGTCACGGCAAGACGTGAACATGTGACGATTCGCCACGCTGGGAGACGTGACGACGTGACGGGTTCGTCCCTTCAAACGTGGCGGTTACAGTTGCCACAACAGCGTGGTCTTTCAAATTTGAGAGCATCCCCAGCGTGGTGAATCGTCACGTGTTCCCGTCTTGCCGCGACACCGGGTTGGAATATTACTGAGAGTCCAACGAGGCCAACGTTCGACCTCTGAAAGGATCGTTGCTAACGGAGATCAGAGGGTCGCTCCCATTGGGAACACCACGGATGTTCGATTGCTAACGGCTAACGATTAGCACGTGATGATGCCAAGTTTTCACGACAACGAAGCTAATCTCAAGATACGACGGATTGACTTCTGTCGATATAATTAGGATCTGACTTGAAGGAATTGAGGGTTCGATGAAGTTAAAATGCCAAAAAAGCAGCATTTGTTGTGTTGCCCCAATGCATGCTGGGAGGATACACACACCATGAATTGCTCCTGGATGTTTTATTTCAACATAAGACGTGATGTTAGGAAACAAACTAACTATTTAACGATATATTGCATTAATATACTGTGAAATAAATATAATCTTTTGGGTATATATTGAAGAACAATGTTCCCATTCTACTTCTTTAAGTTTATTTAAATATATTTGTATCTAATCTGAAGGGAATTTGTTGTTATTTTTAACTTTTGATGTGTCGCCATTTTGTGAAGCACTTGTTGTATAAATAAAGCTTTATTATCTGCGCCTCCTCTGGGGAGGAGCCTGGGACTCTTCATCGCCAGTTCCACGCTGGAGCTTTGAGCACATGACCAAGACCTCTGAACGTTAGCTTGTTAGCCCGTTAGCCCGTTAGCCCATTAGCCCATTAGCCTGTTAGCCTGTTAGCCCGTTAGCCCGTTAGCCTGTTAGCCCGTTAGCTTCCTCTGAGGAACCTTACCGTGCCGGAAGCTAACACTGAACCCTCTCTTCTGCACGCTGAAGTCGGAGTTGAAGGAAAGCTCCATCACGTTCCCGGTGGAGTTCAGCGTCAGCCCGTTGGCGGTCGGACCGCAAAACTTAACGTCCGTTTTCCCCGTGTTCACCAGCACGCGGTCGTAGATGCAGCCCGGCGCCTCCTCCAGGTCGAAGTCCAGGAAGGAGAGCTGGATGATGAAGCCGGCGGGCGCCTGCATGGTCCATCGGCACGCCTGAGAGTTGGGGTATATCTGGGGGTAGCAGGGCGACGTGAAGGCCCCCTGGTTCTCCGTCAGCACCAACACACAGCTGGAGGGGCTGCAGCACAGCGCTGCAGGCGAGGGGACATTCATGAGCTTTAAAACACCTCTGAAGAAGGGAGGAGGAAGAGCACGCAGAAGACCAGGTGCTAGTAGACGAGACAGAACCAAGGAAAGGAGCCCAAACAAGGGAAGACCAGAGACAAAGGAGACTTGAGAGGTCAAGTGAGGAGGAGTCAAGGACAAACGGAGTCGTGGATTACCAAGGATTCAAGAGGACTTTTCAAGAAGGAGGTTAGGAGACAGGACACAAGGAGTTAAGGAATGAATCTTTGAGACGTTACACCCCAGGGATCCGAAGGGAAAGAACGAGACGTGCAGTTAAAGGTTCAGTTAAAGGTTCAGTTGAAGGTTCAGATGAAGGTTCAGTTGAAGGTTCAGTTGAAGGTTCAGTTGAAGGTTCAGTTGAAGGTTCAGTTGAAGGTTCAGTTAAAGGTTCAGTTAAAGGTTCACTTAAAGGTTCAGTTGAAGGTTCAGATGAAGGTTCAGTTAAAGGTTCACTTAAAGGTTCAGTTGAAGGTTCAGTTAAAGGTTCAGTTGAAGGTTCAGATGAAGGTTCAGTTGAAGGTTCAGTTGAAGGTTCAGTTGAAGGTTCAGTTAAAGGTTCAGTTAAAGGTTCACTTAAAGGTTCACTTAAAGGTTCAGTTGAAGGTTCAGTTGAAGGTTCAGTTGAAGGTTCAGTTAAAGGTTCAGTTAAAGGTTCACTTAAAGGTTTAGATGAAGGTTCACTTAAAGGTTCAGTTGAAGGTTCAGTTGAAGGTTCAGTTAAAGGTTCAGTTGAAGGTTCAGTTAAAGGTTCAGTTGAAGGTTCACTTAAAGGTTCAGTTAAAGGTTCACTTAAAGGTTCAGTTAAAGGTTCAGTTAAAGGTTCAGTTAAAGGTTCAGTTAAAGGTTCAGTTGAAGGTTCAGTTGAAGGTTCAGTTAAAGGTTCAGTTGAAGGTTCAGTTAAAGGTTCAGTTGAAGGTTCACTTAAAGGTTCAGTTGAAGGTTCACTTAAAGGTTCAGTTAAAGGTTCAGTTAAAGGTTCAGTTGAAGGTTCAGTTAAAGGTTCACTTAAAGGTTCAGTTAAAGGTTCACTTAAAGGTTCAGTTAAAGGTTCAGTTAAAGGTTCAGATAAAGGTTCAGTTGAAGGTTCAGTTGAAGGTTCAGTTAAAGGTTCAGATGAAGGTTCAGTTAAAGGTTCAGTTAAAGGTTCAGTTGAAGGTTCAGATGAAGGTTCAGTTAAAGGTTCGGTTGAAGGTTCAGTTGAAGGTTCAGTTAAAGGTTCAGTTAAAGGTTCAGTTAAAGGTTCAGATGAAGGTTCAGTTAAAGGTTCAGTTAAAGATTCAGTTAAAGGTTCGGTTGAAGGTTCAGTTGAAGGTTCAGTTAAAGGTTCAGTTGAAGGTTCAGTTGAAGGTTCAGTTAAAGGTTCAGTTGAAGGTTCAGTTGAAGGTTCAGTTAAAGGTTCAGTTAAAGGTTCAGATGAAGGTTCAGTTGAAGGTTCAGTTGAAGGTTCAGTTGAAGGTTCAGTTGAAGGTTCAGTTAAAGGTTCAGTTAAAGGTTCAGTTGAAGGTTCAGTTAAAGGTTCAGTTAAAGGTTCAGTTAAAGGTTCACTTAAAGGTTCACTTAAAGGTTCAGTTAAAGGTTCACTTAAAGGTTCAGTTAAAGGTTCAGTTGAAGGTTCAGTTAAAGGTTCACTTAAAGGTTCACTTAAAGGTTCACTTAAAGGTTCAGTTAAAGGTTCACTTAAAGGTTCAGTTAAAGGTTCAGTTGAAGGTTCAGTTGAAGGTTCAGTTAAAGGTTCAGATAAAGGTTCAGTTGAAGGTTCAGTTGAAGGTTCAGTTGAAGGTTCAGTTAAAGGTTCAGATAAAGGTTCAGTTGAAGGTTCGGTTAAAGGTTCGGTTGAAGGTTCAGTTAAAGGTTCAGTTGAAGGTTCAGTTGAAGGTTCAGTTAAAGGTTCAGTTAAAGGTTCAGTTGAAGGTTCGGTTAAAGGTTCGGTTAAAGGTTCGGTTGAAGGTTCAGTTAAAGGTTCAGTTGAAGGTTCAGTTGAAGGTTCAGTTAAAGGTTCAGTTGAAGGTTCAGTTGAAGGTTCAGTTAAAGGTTCAGTTAAAGGTTCAGTTAAAGGTTCAGTTGAAGGTTCACTTAAAGGTTCAGTTAAAGGTTCAGTTGAAGGTTCAGTTAAAGGTTCAGTTAAAGGTTCACTTAAAGGTTCAGTTAAAGGTTCAGTTGAAGGTTCAGTTGAAGGTTCAGTTGAAGGTTCAGATAAAGGTTCACTTAAAGGTTCAGTTGAAGGTTCAGTTAAAGGTTCAGTTAAAGGTTCAGTTAAAGGTTCAGTTGAAGGTTCAGTTGAAGGTTCACTTAAAGGTTCAGTTGAAGGTTCAGTTAAAGGTTCAGTTGAAGGTTCACTTAAAGGTTCAGTTAAAGGTTCAGTTGAAGGTTCAGTTAAAGGTTCAGTTAAAGGTTCACTTAAAGGTTCAGTTGAAGGTTCAGTTGAAGGTTCAGTTGAAGGTTCAGATAAAGGTTCACTTAAAGGTTCAGTTGAAGGTTCAGTTGAAGGTTCAGTTAAAGGTTCAGTTAAAGGTTCAGTTAAAGGTTCAGTTGAAGGTTCAGTTGAAGGTTCAGATAAAGGTTCACTTAAAGGTTCAGTTGAAGGTTCAGTTAAAGGTTCAGTTAAAGGTTCAGTTAAAGGTTCAGTTGAAGGTTCAGTTGAAGGTTCACTTAAAGGTTCAGTTGAAGGTTCAGTTAAAGGTTCAGTTGAAGGTTCACTTAAAGGTTCAGTTAAAGGTTCAGTTGAAGGTTCAGTTAAAGGTTCAGTTAAAGGTTCACTTAAAGGTTCAGTTGAAGGTTCAGTTGAAGGTTCAGTTGAAGGTTCAGATAAAGGTTCACTTAAAGGTTCAGTTGAAGGTTCAGTTGAAGGTTCAGTTAAAGGTTCAGTTAAAGGTTCAGTTAAAGGTTCAGTTAAAGGTTCAGTTGAAGGTTCAGTTAAAGGTTCAGTTGAAGGTTCAGTTGAAGGTTCAGTTAAAGGTTCAGTTGAAGGTTCAGTTAAAGGTTCAGTTAAAGGTTCAGTTAAAGGTTCAGTTAAAGGTTCGGTTAAAGGTTCAGTTGAAGGTTCAGTTGAAGGTTCAGTTAAAGGTTCAGTTGAAGGTTCAGTTGAAGGTTCGGTTAAAGGTTCAGATGAAGGTTCAGTTGAAGGTTCAGTTAAAGGTTCAGTTGAAGGTTCAGTTAAAGGTTCAGTTAAAGGTTCAGTTGAAGGTTCAGTTGAAGGTTCACTTAAAGGTTCAGTTAAAGGTTCAGTTGAAGGTTCAGTTAAAGTAGTTATACACTCTGTAGTACACACTGTAGTACACACTGTAGTTATACACTCTGTAGTACACACTGTAGTACACACTGTAGTACACACTGTAGTTATACACTCTGTAGTACACACTGTAGTACACACTGTAGTTATACACTCTGTAGTACACACTGTAGTACACACTGTAGTACACACTGTAGTTATACACACTGTAGTACACACTGTAGTACACTCTGTAGTTATACACTCTGTAGTACACTCTGTAGTACACAATGCAGCATCAGACACCATGCACATGCAGAGACATATGGCCAGTGGGATCGGGGGAGGAGTCACGATGGAGCAGTCATCACCGTACGGCAGATTACAGGAGAACCCTTTGCATCGTGGAGAGAGAACTCCTCATACAGAGTCGTTGCTGAAACTCAAACAGTCAACGATCTCATTTAAAGCAGGAAGTGGACAGTTTATAGACGCCACACACAACGTCTCGATCCTCCTCCATCAGGAGAAACAGCTTCAGAAAGGATGCAGATATTAAACAGCTGGGAGACCAGGGGACACTAAAGAGAGACGCACACAGCTGGAGACCAGGGGACACTAAAAGTGACGCACACAGCAGGAGACCAGGGGACACTAAAGAGTGACGCACACAGCTGGAGACCAGGGGACACTAAAGAGAGACGCACACAGCTGGAGACCAGGGGACACTAAAAAGTGACGCACACAGCAGGAGACCAGGGGACACTAAAGAGTGACGCACACAGCTGGAGACCAGGGGACACTAAAGAGTGACGCACACAGCTGGGAGACCAGGGGACACTAAAGAGTGACTCACACAGCTGGGAGACCAGGGGACATTAAAGAGTGACGCACACAGCTGGGAGACCAGGGGACACTAAAGAGTGACGCACACAGCTGGGAGACCAGGGGACACTAAAGAGTGACGCACACAGCTGGAGACCAGGGGACACTAAAGAGAGACGCAAACAGCTGGAGACCAGGGGACACTAAAGAGTGACGCACACAGCTGGGAGACCAGGGGACACTAAAGAGTGACGCACACAGCTGGAGACCAGGGGACACTAAAGAGTGACGCACACAGCTGGGGACCAGGGGACACTAAAGAGTGACGCACACAGCTGGAGACCAGGGGACACTAAAGAGTGACGCACACAGCTGGGGACCAGGGGACACTAAAGAGTGACGCACACAGCTGGGGACCAGGGGACACTAAAGAGTGACGCACACAGCTGGAGACCAGGGGACACTAAAGAGTGACGCACACAGCTGGGGACCAGGGGACACTAAAGAGTGACGCACACAGCTGGAGACCAGGGGACACTAAAGAGTGACGCACACAGCTGGAGACCAGGGGACACTAAAGAGTGACGCACACAGCTGGAGACCAGGGGACACTAAAGAGTGATGCACACAGCTGGAGACCAGGGGACACTAAAGAGTGACGCACACAGCTGGAGACCAGGGGACACTAAAGGTGACTGAAAGCAGAATTCACACTAAGAGTCAAAAGTCTAAAGTGCAGAATAAGTTACACCCTTTATTCCTCTCTTACACAAAAAACAAAGCTGTTAGATCTGGTTCCTACGTACAGGGGCGGTTCTAGGGGGCCAGGGGGGGCCAGTGCCCCCCTAACACTGACCTCTGACCCCCCTAACAATGAAACGTTTTTGTTTTTTTAAATGTATATGTTCTGGTACTCAGGATGTGTTGCTCTAATGTGAGATTGTGCGACACCCTGATGTAAAGTAGAGATGTAACTGTTCATTGCCTTTATTTTTATATAAATATGGTGTGAGTGCAAACATTGCACGATAACTTAAGCTGCAGCTAACAGTAACAACTATAAGATCTGTCTGAAATAAATCAGTGTCCTGAAACAAATACCAAGAACTGGACTGCATTGTTTCCTGATGCGCAATTACTTCATACTGTCTCGTTCTCTTCTTCGTCCTGCATTTATTGGGCCCCCCTCAGAAAATAACTGGCCCCCCAGTCAAACTGGTCTAGAACCGCCTCTGCCTACGTGCAGAAGACTTCTGGATAAATACTTCTTCTAAAACAGGGTTAGCAAGCACTGCCAAAAGTTGCACCAACAACAAGTGTAAGTTAAACGTTATTTATATATGGACATCTTTCAAGAAACTAAAGAGCGCCTTCAGGTTGGACTGAGAACAGCTGATCTCATGAAACGAGTGAATGGCGTCCCTCAGCGCGTCCATCGTGTTGGAAAGCCGCCGGAGGACGAGGCGCCGCGGACCTGATGAGAGGAGGGTGGAAGAATGGAGCGCCTCTCTCTCGTAACAATGGCCTCCGTTGATCTGAACACCACAGCCAACGCACTGCCAACGTCACCGCCGAGTGTGTGTGTGTGTGTGTGTGTGTGTGTGTGTGTGTGTGTGTGTGTGTGTGTGTGTGTGTGAGTGAGTGAGTGAGTGAGTGAGTGAGGGTGTGTGTGTGTGTGTGTCTGTGTGTGTCTGTGTGTGTGTGTGTGTGGGTAAATAGTGTTGCTGCTTTTAGTTTTTCCATTAGTGGGAAAATGGAATCCAAATAGTCCTGAAAGTTCACGCTGAACCACTTTAGTGGCTAAACACACACACACACACACACCCACACACACACACACACACACACACACACACACACACACACACACACACACACACACACACACACACACACACACACACACACACACACACACACACACACACACACACACACACACACACACACACACACACGTCAAGCTGAATGTAATCAGAGGATAAGGAGGGCTGTAGAAGTCTACACTCCCCAAGAGAGAGGAACACACTGTGCGTGTGTGTGTGTGTGTGTGTGTGTGTGTGTGTGTGTGTGTGTGTGTGTGTGTGTGTGTGTGTGTGTGTGTGTGTGTGTGTGTGTGTTAAAAGCAGCCTCTCCAGTTTCTGGCTGCAGAGCCTAACATGTTGTACCCTCCGACCGACCAGATCAACAGAACCAGACTTTAGCAGAGTTATCAGATCATTAGATGTTACCAACTACACCTGAACATCAGCAGGAGAGGACTCTTTAAAGTAGAGACACTACATACTGATATACACCTGTACATCAGCAGGAGAGGACTCTTTAAAGTAGAGACACTACATACTGATATACACCTGAACATCAGCAGGAGAGGACTCTTTAAAGTAGAGACACTACATACTGATATACACCTGAACATCAGCAGGAGAGGACTCTTTAAAGTAGAGACACTACACACTGATATACACCTGAACATCAGCAGGAGAGGACTCTTTAAAGTAGAGACACTACATACTGATATATACCTGAACATCAGCCGGAGAGGACTCTTTAAAGTAGAGACACTACATACTGATATACACCTGGACATCAGCAGGAGAGGACTCTTTAAAGTAGAGACCCTACATACTGATATACACCTGAACATCAGCAGGAGAGGACTCTTTAAAGTAGAGACACTACATACTGATATACACCTGAACATCAGCCGGAGAGGACTCTTTAAAGTAGAGACACTACATACTGATATACACCTGAACATCAGCAGGAGAGAACTCTTTAAAGTAGAGACTCTACATACTGATATACACCTGAACATCAGCAGGAGAGGACTCTTTAAAGTAAAGACACTACACACTGATATACACCTGAACATCAGCAGGAGAGGACTCTTTAAAGTAGAGACGCTACATACTGATATACACCTGAACATCAGCAGGAGAGCACTCTTTAAAGACGGTCTGGTTAAATATGGAATGAGGTCAAGATGAATAGAAATGTGAATAAAGACTCAGTAGATCTAACGTCCCCGCTGGAGGAAGCACATCTGTCCTGCATCTGTTGCTCAGCCTCATACGGGGAAAGCTGCAGATCTGCTCCAACAGAAACATGTCTGTTCGGAGGAGGAGCTTCGCTGAGCTGCGGGAAATATCAGCGTACAAACATGAACCTTCTTCTTAAATCCAGTTCTTCATCCCATCGTTTTATAATTGGATATCTCTTTCTCCTCGATCCTTGTTTCACACGTCCTTTCGTCTCCTCCCTCCTTGTTCCCTCAGTTCAAGAAGGCAGGTATTCTATATCCGCCTGACATACATTCAGATGTGGAGCCAGGAGCTTCCACTTTGTAGACATCTACTTTCTGGGGCTTTTAGTGTGTGTGTGTGTGTGTGTGTGTGTGTGTGTGTGTGTGTGTGTGTGTGTGTGTCTGTGTGTGTGTGTGTGTGTGTGTCTGTCTGTCTGTTTGTCTGTCGGTGTGTGTGTGTGTGTGTGTGTGTGTGTGTGTGTGTGTGTGTGTCTGTGTCTGTGTGTGTGTGTGTGTGTGTGTGTGTGTGTGTCTGTCTGTCTGTTTGTCTGTCGGTGTGTGTGTGTGTGTGTCTGTGTGTGTGTGTGTCTGTGTGTGTGTGTGTGTGTGTGTGTGTGTGTGTGTGTGTGTCTGTCTGTCTGTTTGTCTGTCGGTGTGTGAGTGTGTGTGTGTGTGTGTGTGTGTGTGTGTGTGTGTGTGTGTGTGTGTGTGTGTGTGTGTGTGTGTGTGTGTGGAGTATAACAGCTTTACTCGCGGTGTGAGGGCGGCGTTGTAACCCAAAAAAGACGCTATATAATTAATTTAAAATAAGAATATTTCACGGTTTTGATTTTCATTAAAAATCGCAGCCGAGACGAATTAAATTAAATTAAATGTATTTACAGAATAGATGTGACGGAGACTCAGCACATTCGAAATAACTATTCATAATAATTTAATTTAATTATTCACTTTTATTTATGGCGCTGTTGTGATTGGTCAACCGCTTAGAGATGTCCCGCCCCTTAGCCTATCACGTACAATGTGTTGGAACGCTAGCCAATAGGAGCGTGAGTGTTACGTAGTGATGTCACTGTGTTAAGGAAGTAAACAGTCCAATGGAGGCGTTTTAGCTGTATATTTATATTCACAATAAAAACTAAAACACATTTCAATTCATTATAAATGAACTCTGCGGGAACTGACTGTGTGTCAACAAACACTTTGAATGTGTGTGTGTAACATCAGGCTGCTGTTTAATGAGCAACTGTGAGTGTGTGTGTGTGTGTGTGTGTGTGTGTGTGTGTGTGTGTGCGTGCTTAATTTCCTCACACCTAAATTCACAAACAACACGTCGCTGTAATACAACATTCATTAAAAGTGTGAAATACGTCAACATGCAACATGAGTGTGTGTGTGTGTGTGTGTGTGTGAGTGTGTGTGTGTGTGTGTGTGTGTGTGTGTGTGTGTGTGTGGAACTGCTCATTACTAGCTTTACTCTGAGCAGACAGGAGTGTGAGTGTCTCTTAATCTTTTACTGGAGGGTTAAAATCACATTAAAATACCGTGTTGTTCAGATTATAACAATAAAGTGTTTTAATTTATGAATAAAATGATAATTTACAGTAAAACACACAATTAAATAAATGTATTTGTTTGTTAACGACTTTTTCTCTGAGGTATTTCCACGTCCTTTAAGCGGAGGAAATATAAAAGGTATGTCAGGACTACATTCTGAAACCATGTCACGATGCTTAAAGAGTCTCTACTTTAAAGAGTCCTCTCCTGCTGATGTTCAGGTGTATATCAGTATGCAGTGTCTCTACTTTAAAGAGTCCTCTCCTGCTGATGTTCAGGTGTATATCAGTATGTAGTGTCTCTACTTTAAAGAGTCCTCTCCTGCTGATGTTCAGGTGTATATCAGTATGTAGTGTCTCTACTTTAAAGAGTCCTCTCCTGCTGATGTTCAGGTGTATATCAGTATGTAGTGTCTCTACTTTAAAGAGTCCTCTCCTGCTGATGTTCAGGTGTATATCAGTATGTAGTGTCTCTACTTTAAAGAGTCCTCTCCTGCTGGTGTTCAGGTGTATATCAGTATGTAGTGTCTCTACTTTAAAGAGTCCTCTCCTGCTGATGTTCAGGTGTATATCAGTATGTAGTGTCTCTACTTTAAAGAGTCCTCTCCTGCTGATGTTCAGGTGTATATCAGTATGTAGTGTCTCTACTTTAAAGAGTCCTCTCCTGCTGATGTTCAGGTGTATATCAGTATGTAGTGTCTCTACTTTAAAGAGTCCTCTCCTGCTGATGTTCAGGTGTATATCAGTATGTAGTGTCTCTACTTTAAAGAGTCCTCTCCTGCTGATGTTCAGGTGTATATCAGTATGTAGTGTCTCTACTTTAAAGAGTCCTCTCCTGCTGGTGTTCAGGTGTATATCAGTATGTAGTGTCTCTACTTTAAAGAGTCCTCTCCTGCTGATGTTCAGGTGTATATCAGTATGTAGTGTCTCTACTTTAAAGAGTCCTCTCCTGCTGATGTTCAGGTGTATATCAGTATGTAGTGTCTCTACTTTAAAGAGTCCTCTCCTGCTGATGTTCAGGTGTATATCAGTATGTAGTGTCTCTACTTTAAAGAGTCCTCTCCTGCTGATGTTCAGGTGTATATCAGTATGTAGTGTCTCTACTTTAAAGAGTCCTCTCCTGCTGATGTTCAGGTGTATATCAGTATGTAGTGTCTCTACTTTAAAGAGTCCTCTCCTGCTGATGTTCAGGTGTATATCAGTATGTAGTGTCTCTACTTTAAAGAGTCCTCTCCTGCTGATGTTCAGGTGTATATCAGTATGTAGTGTCTCTACTTTAAAGAGTCCTCTCCTGCTGATGTTCAGGTGTATATCAGTATGTAGTGTCTCTACTTTAAAGAGTCCTCTCCTGCTGATGTTCAGGTGTATATCAGTATGTAGTGTCTCTACTTTAAAGAGTCCTCTCCTGCTGATGTTCAGGTGTATATCAGTATGTAGTGTCTCTACTTTAAAGAGTCCTCTCCTGCTGATGTTCAGGTGTATATCAGTATGTAGTGTCTCTACTTTAAAGAGTCCTCTCCTGCTGATGTTCAGGTGTATATCAGTATGGAGTGTCTCTACTTTAAAGAGTCCTCTCCTGCTGATGTTCAGGTGTATATCAGTATGTAGTGTCTCTACTTTAAAGAGTCCTCTCCTGCTGATGTTCAGGTGTATATCAGTATGGAGTGTCTCTACTTTAAAGAGTCCTCTCCTGCTGATGTTCAGGTGTATATCAGTATGTAGTGTCTCTACTTTAAAGAGTCCTCTCCTGCTGATGTTCAGGTGTATATCAGTATGCAGTGTAAACAGAAAAAAGAGAATGTCGAAAAGCTGAACGCAGGTGGCGAAAAACAAATCTCCAGGTTCACTTTGAAATCTATAAAGAGAGACTTGGCCTTTATCATTTGGAATTGAAAAACGCACGACAATCGTTCTTCTCTGACATCATTACCAAAACCAAAAACCACGCACGTGCCTTGTTCGCTCCCGTCGACAGACTGACTAACCCCCCAGTGTCAGTCGCCTCTGCATTTCTAACCACCAGGGCGTGAGATGACTTTGCCTTCTTCACTGACAACATTCAGAACATCAGACGAGCAGTCAGTGCCTCTGCATCAGGAACAGCACATGTGTTGTCTCTGTGTCCACTTAACATCAATTCAGACACCATGACACAGTTCCATCAGGTTAATGATACAAACCTGGAGGACATTATTCATCTTCTGAAGTCCTCCTCCTGCTGCCTTGATATTATTCCAACAGGGGTTTTCAAAGATGTTTTTCGTTGCATGGCCTCAGATCTACTTCACATAGTAAACAAGTCTCTTCACTCAGGTGTTTTTCCACAGGCCCTGAAAACTGCAGTCATTAAACCGCTCTTAAAAAAGAATAATCTAGATGCTTCAGTAATGAACAATTACAGGCCCATATCAAACCTGCCATTTCTAGGTACGATCATTGAAACTGTTGTTTTTCAACAGTTGAGTAATTTCTTGCATTTAAATGGTTGTTTCGATGTGTTCCAGTCAGGCTTTCAAACCACAGCACTGAGACTGCTCTTGGAAAGGTCTTTAACGACATCCACTTAAACACAGACAGTGGCAGAACTTCAGTGTTAGTATGATTAGATCTCAGTGCTGCGTTTGACACTGTTGACCACAGCATATTACTGGACCGACTGGAACACTGGGTGGGGCTTTCGGAAACAGTTCTAAATTGGTTTGAATCCTACCTAAAGGACAGAAACAACTTTGTTTCTATCGGTAAATACACATCTGAGTTGACAAATATGACATGTGGGGTACCTCAAGGCTCCATCTTGGGGCCTCTTCTCTTTAACGTCTACATGCTACCACTGGCTCAGATAATGAAGAACAACAACACAAGGTACCATAGCTATGTAGATGACACACAAATGTACGTAACAATTTCACCAGGAGACTATGCTGCAATTCAAACACTGAGTAAGAGCATTGAACAAATCAATGACTGGATGTGTCAGAACTTTCTCCAATTAAACAAAGATAAAACTGAGGTAATGGTTTTTGGAGCCAAGTCAGAACGTATAAAAGTTAGCGCTGAGCTTCAGTCTGCAATGTTCAAACCAACAGATAGACAGAGATCTAGGTGTAGTCATGGACTCTGACCTGAGCTTCAACAGTCACATTAAAACAGTTACTAAATCAGCCTACTATCACCTAAAGAACATATCTAGGAGTAAAGACTAATGTCACAGCAGGATCTGGAGACACGTGTCCATGCCTTTATCTTCAGTAGACTGGACTACTGCAAAGGTGTCTTCACAGGTCTCACTAACACATCTATGAGGAAGCTGCAGCTGATTCAGAACGCCGCTGCTCGAGTCCTCACTGACACTAAGAAAGTGGATCACATCACTCCTGTTCTGAAGTCTTCACACTGGCTTCCTGTGTGTCAAAGAATACATTTCTAAATACTGCTGCTGGTTTATAAAGCACTGAATGGTTTAGGCCCAAAATACATTTCTGACCTCCTGCTAAACTATGAACCATCCAGATCTCTCAGGTCTTCAGGGACTGGTCAGCTTCCTGTCCCCAGAGACAGGTCTCTCAGGTCTTCAGGGACTGGTCAGCTTCCTGTCCCCAGAGACAGATCTCTCAGGTCTTCAGGGACTGGTCAGCTTCCTGTCCCCAGAGACAGATCTCTCAGGTCTTCAGGGACTGGTCAGCTTCCTGTCCCCAGAGACAGATCTCTCAGGTCTTCAGGGACTGGTCAGCTTCCTGTCCCCAGAGACAGAACTAAACATGGAGAAGCAGCGTTCAGTTACTATGCTCCAAATATCTGGAACAAACTCCCAGAAACCTGCAGGTCCGCTGCAACTCTGACTACTTTTAAATCCAGCAAGACGGTGTACGGCTAAACCCTCGGCCTGCTTGCACCTCGCGTAAAATGGCGGATACCGGAAGTACGGTGTCGCCCTCGGCCCAATACCCGTATGTGTGTGTGAAAGAATACTGTCGCCCTTTAGTCCCTCTCTCTTGTCTTTCTCTCCTTTCTTTTCTCTTTTGAAAGCCTGACTTTGTGAGTCGTTGAGACATCGTACACACGTAAGTACTAGCATCCCTCCTCACATGCTCTCACTCTCTGCTAGAAAGTGCCGGCGGTGCCGCGCAGCGTTTGGAGGCGGGACCAAACCATTACATGTAAATAGAGAGGGGTGTTCGAGGCTTTGGATAATTAACTTTTTGGAAGAAAATAA
The DNA here is from genome assembly GCA_036324595.1 of Champsocephalus gunnari. NCBI lineage: Eukaryota > Metazoa > Chordata > Actinopteri > Perciformes > Channichthyidae > Champsocephalus > Champsocephalus gunnari. The sequence continues at coordinate 1,435,684 of CM070442.1, forward strand.
GTTAAATGAATTGTAACTTTAGTGAGTACATTATCGATATAACGTCCTATTAATGTTAAATCTTGATGAATGATGAAATACGGAGCCCCCCTGGTGACATTGGTGAGAAAAATATTAATACGTGGCCACGAGTTAATAATGCGGGGCCACGAGTTAATAATGCGTGGCCACGAATTAGTTATTATGTTCCCACGCATTAGTAATTCGTGGGAACACAATAATTATTACGCAATAACTAAATCCAGATAGTCTCGACTCTATAGAAACTGATGACTGAGTGACAACCATAGACAACACGAGCTAAACTCTGTACCGTAGGCTACGGCTATTATCGCGAAGCATGGATCATTTTGATTTCATTTTATTTTCATTTGGGTATGAATTATAATGATATTCTGCAGTCCCTTGCAGTTAAGCACAGTGTCATCCTTAGCAAAAGGCACTTGATTCGGCTGCTGAAAATGCACGGTTTGAAACGTAGTTGAGTAAAGTTAGAACGATATTGGCAGATTCGGATTTCACGGATCAATAACTCATGAACAAAACGTTATTCAGACACAAATGACGTCTCCTAAGTACCGTGGTAAGGTTGCCAACGAACTACAATCACATGTTGATCAAAAAAAGCCAATATGCGCCGTCCTCGCTCCGAGCTGGACACATTACATCGGTCTCTATCTGCAGCCGGAGAAGAAACGAGTGCTCAGGGACCGTCTGCAAAGTGCAACTCCGAAACAAGAGAATATAATAATATTCAATCACTTCACTATTCTACAGTATATTTCTACCAAACTCACCACACACATCAATAGTCTCATGTTGCTCAGACTACAGCAGGGAGTTTGGAAGAATGTGGTTTGGAATAATTTTGGTGAATATGTATACTGTATAATAGTAACGTTATTGAGGATGATGCCATATTTATTGAAGATTTTACACTATAAATATTCACCAAAATTATTCAAAAGCACATTCTTCCAAACGCTCTGCTGTAGTCTGAGCAACACGAGACTACTGATGTGTGTGGTGAGTTTGGTAGAAATATACTGTAGAATAGTGAAGTGATTGAATATTATTATATTCTCTTTTTTCGGAGTTGCACTTTGCAGACGGTCCCTGAGCACTCGTTTCTTCTCCGGCTGCAGAGAGACCAATGTAATGTGTCCAGTTTGGAGGACGGCACGTATTGGCTTTTTTTGATCAACATGTGATTGTAGCTCGTTGTCAACGTTACCACGGTACTTAGGAGACGTACTTTGTGTCTGAACATCGTTTTGTTCATGAGTTATTGATCCGTGAAATCTGAATCTGACAATATCGTTCCAACTTTACTCGACTTGTCACTCAGTCATCATTTTCTATAGACTATCTGGATTTAGTTATTGCGTAATAATTATTGTGTTCCCACGAATTACTAATGCGTGGGAACACAATAACTAATTTGTGGCCACGAATTAGTTATTGTGTTCCCACGCATACACAATAATTATAGGAAACGCCAGCACTATATATATATATATATAATTATAGTATTAATATTTGTCTCACCAATGTCACCGTAATGAAAGGTTACTTAAACATTTTTTTCTTAATGTTCTAAAATAGTTTGGGCCCCCGTGGTGAGGGTGTTTGGGGTGGCCAATAGGGTGGCCAGGATTCAGCTGGGGGGTGGCCACTCCCAAACACCCCCCAGCTCCGCCCCTGTCAGGTGTATATCAGTATGTAACTTGCTCCATGCTGATACGGTTGACATTTCACAGAGACTGGAGGAGCTTTAATCCTCCTGCGCCTTCATAACAAGACAAACCTTTTATTCTGAAGGTCAGACGGGAGCTGCCCGTCGAGCAGGACATCAGACCGACTGTCTGATTGATTTGAATGAACCTTGGAGGACAGTTGAAGCATGCGATGAGAGAGAAGGCATCCACATGTGGAGCAAATCCCACAAGGCGACGCAGAGGGCTTCTTCACCTCAGCGTCAGAGATCTGTGCCGTCAGAGCACTGGGAACACTGGGAACACTGGGAACGATGAGATGCACACATCTAAAGGCACCTGAACGCCTCCTGAAGCACATGTGCTCCGTAGCCTCCATGTTGTTTCCACGTATCGACTGTAATCTCTTTAACAAGAAGAAGAAGAAGAAGAAGAAGAAGAAGAAGAAGAAGAGAAGAAGAGCGTCTGCTTCAAAGTACGAAGTTTGTAAAGTCGGACACTTTCTCTCGACCTCGAACACACCGAGATATTTACAGCTTCCTGTTCAGAGCTTCAGTTTATCTATGGTACAAAAAACACACACACACACACATGCACACACACACACACACACGCACGCACACACGCACATCCATGCACACACACAAGTAGTTTTTTCAACACCAGAAGCAAAGTGTACCCCGCTAACCTCCATGTGTGTGTGTGTGTGTGTGTGTGTGTGTGTGTGTGTGTGTGTGTGTGTGTGTGTTGTGGTTTGGTTTTGCTGGGAACTTTACGGTGTGTGTGAACCGCTCTCGGTTTGGCCTGAGGCTGCGGCTGGTAGAGTATGGAAAACACATTAACACACTCACACACACACCGCACAGACACACACACACCGCAGACACACACCGCACACACACACACACACACACACCGCGAACACACACACGTTTACACTCAAAGGTAAAGTAAAAGTATGTCGAAAAATATCAAACAAATCTTGGTAACGCGTAAAGAAATATAAAAGTAGCGTGTAGCTCGAGTGCTGCCGTGAAGATGCTGTGGTCGAAATGTAAAGTCGCATTGCTTTGAATGAAACGTGTGAAAGCTGAAGCGTGTGCTGAGAGAGATCCAACATGTGGGGCAGGAAGCGGAGGATCCTTCACTGCTTTTAGACACCAGCCATGCTCTAACACACCGTGAGCTATAATGCTAACGAACGCTACTGATGCTAACTGTGCTAATGTCCCAACAGCTGCAGGTTAGCATCCAGCAGTCTCTCTGAGCTGCAGACCCTCCTCTCCTCTCCCATCAGAACACTTGGGGGTCTCCACATGTCTCTGAGCTGCAGACCCTACTCTCCTCTCCCATCAGAACACTTGGGGGTCTCCACATGTCTCTGAGCTGCAGACCCTACTCTCCTCTCCCATCAGAACACTTGGGGGTCTCCACATGTCTCTGAGCTGCAGACCCTCCTCTCCTCTCCCATCAGAACACTTGGGGGTCTCCACATGTCTCTGAGCTGCAGACCCTACTCTCCTCTCCCATCAGAACACTTGGGGGTCTCCACATGTCTCTGAGCTGCAGACCCTCCTCTCCTCTCCCATCAGAACACTTGGGGGTCTCCACATGTCTCTGAGCTGCAGACCCTCCTCTCCTCTCCCATCAGAACACTTGGGGGTCTCCACATGTCTCTGAGCTGCAGACCCTACTCTCCTCTCCTATCAGAACACTTGGGGGTCTCCCCAGGTTCAGGTTCAGAAGCCTTTGTCCTCTCCCTGAGACAGAACCCCAACGTGCATGTGGAACTCAGCACTTAGGGTCAGAGTGCAGCTCTGACAGAAGCAGGAGAGGACCAATCACAACGCAGCAGAAAGAAAGCTAAAGGGTGAGAGGGATGGAAGGACGTGGGATGGAAGGACGTCGGATGGAAGGACGTGGGATGGAAGGACGTGGGATGGAAGGACGTGGGATGGAAGGACGTGGGATGGAAGGATGTGGGATGGAAGGACGTGGGATGGAAGGACGTG
>CM070442.1:1444410-1457151 GCA_036324595.1 Champsocephalus gunnari
AACATCAGCAGGAGAGGACTCTTTAAAGTAGAGACACTACATACTGATATACACCTGAACATCAGCAGGAGAGGACTCTTTAAAGTAGAGACACTACACACTGATATACACCTGAACATCAGCAGGAGAGGACTCTTTAAAGTAGAGACACTACATACTGATATACACCTGAACATCAGCCGGAGAGGACTCTTTAAAGTAGAGCAACTACATACTGATATACACCTGAACATCAGCAGGAGAGGACTCTTTAAAGTAGAGACACTACATACTGATATACACCTGAACATCAGCCGGAGAGGACTCTTTAAAGTAGAGACACTACATACTGATATACACCTGAACATCAGCCGGAGAGGACTCTTTAAAGTAGAGACACTACATACTGATATACACCTGAACATCAGCCGGAGAGGACTCTTTAAAGTAGAGACACTACATACTGATATACACCTGAACATCAGCCGGAGAGGACTCTTTAAAGTAGAGACACTAAATACTGATATACACCTGAACATCAGCAGGAGAGGACTCTTTAAAGTAGAGACACTACATACTGATATACACCTGAACATCAGCAGGAGAGGACTCTTTAAAGTAGAGACACTACATACTGATATACACCTGAACATCAGCCGGAGAGGACTCTTTAAAGTAGAGACACTACATACTGATATACACCTGAACATCAGCAGGAGAGGACTCTTTAAAGTAGAGACACTACATACTGATATACACCTGAACATCAGCAGGAGAGGACTCTTTAAAGTAGAGACACTACATACTGATATACACCTGAACATCAGCAGGAGAGGACTCTTTAAAGTAGAGACACTACATACTGATATACACCTGAAAATCAGCAGGAGAGGACTCTTTAAAGTAGAGACACTACATACTGATATACACCTGAACATCAGCAGGAGAGGACTCTTTGAAGTAGAGACACTACATACTGATATACACCTGAACATCAGCCAGAGAGGACTCTTTAAAGTAGAGACACTACATACTGATATACACCTGAACATCAGCAGGAGAGGACTCTTTAAAGTAGAGACACTACATACTGATATACACCTGAACATCAGCAGGAGAGAACTCTTTAAAGTAGAGACACTACATACTGATATACACCTGAACATCAGCAGGAGAGGACTCTTTAAAGTAGAGACACTACATACTGATATACACCTGAACATCAGCAGGAGAGGACTCTTTAAAGTAGAGACACTACATACTGATATACACCTGAACATCAGCAGGAGAGGACTCTTTAAAGTAGAGACACTACATACTGATATACACCTGAACATCAGCAGGAGAGGACTCTTTAAAGTAGAGACACTAAATACTGATATACACCTGAACATCAGCAGGAGAGGACTCTTTAAAGTAGAGACACTACATACTGATATACACCTGAACATCAGCAGGAGAGGACTCTTTAAAGTAGAGACACTACATACTGATAGACACCTGAACATCAGCAGGAGAGGACTCTTTAAAGTAGAGACACTACATACTGATATACACCTGTACATCAGCAGGAGAGGACTCTTTAAAGTAGAGACACTACATACTGATATACACCAGAACATCAGCAGGAGAGGACTCTTTAAAGTAGACACTACATACTGATATACACCTGAACATCAGCAGGAGAGGACTCTTTAAAGTAGAGACACTACATACTGATATACACCTGAACATCAGCAGGAGAGGACTCTTTAAAGTAGAGACACTACATACTGATATACACCTGAACATCAGCAGGAGAGGACTCTTTAAAGTAGAGACACTACATACTGATATACACCTGAACATCAGCAGGAGAGGACTCTTTAAAGTAGAGACACTACATACTGATATACACCTGAACATCAGCAGGAGAGGACTCTTTAAAGTAGAGACACTACATACTGATATACACCTGAACATCAGCAGAGAGGACTCTTTAAAGTAGAGACACTACATACTGATATACACCTGAACATCAGCAGGAGAGGACTCTTTAAAGTAGAGACACTACATACTGATATACACCTGAACATCAGCAGGAGAGGACTCTTTAAAGTAGAGACACTACATACTGATATACACCTGAACATCAGCAGGAGAGGACTCTTTAAAGTAGAGACACTACATACTGATATACACCTGAACATCAGCAGGAGAGGACTCTTTAAAGTAGAGACACTACATACTGATATACACCTGAACATCAGCAGGAGAGGACTCTTTAAAGTAGAGACACTACATACTGATATACACCTGAACATCAGCAGGAGAGGACTCTTTAAAGTAGAGACACTACATACTGATATACACCTGAACATCAGCAGGTGAGGACTCTTTAAAGTAGAGACACTACATACTGATATACACCTGAACATCAGCAGGAGAGGACTCTTTAAAGTAGAGACACTACATACTGATATACACCTGAACATCAGCAGGAGAGGACTCTTTAAAGTAGAGACACTACATACTGATATACACCTGAACATCAGCAGGAGAGGACTCTTTAAAGTAGAGACACTACATACTGATATACACCTGAACATCAGCAGGAGAGGACTCTTTAAAGTAGAGACACTACATACTGATATACACCTGAACATCAGCAGGAGAGGACTCTTTAAAGTAGAGACACTACATACTGATATACACCTGAACATCAGCAGGAGAGGACTCTTTAAAGTAGAGACACTACATACTGATATACACCTGAACATCAGCAGGAGAGGACTCTTTAAAGTAGAGACACTACATACTGATATACACCTGAACATCAGCAGGAGAGGACTCTTTAAAGTAGAGACACTACATACTGATATACACCTGAACATCAGCCGGAGAGGACTCTTTAAAGTAGAGACACTACATACTGATATACACCTGAACATCAGCAGGAGAGGACTCTTTAAAGTAGAGACACTACATACTGATATACACCTGAACATCAGCAGGAGAGGACTCTTTAAAGTAGACACTACATACTGATATACACCTGAACATCAGCAGGAGAGGACTCTTTAAAGTAGAGACACTACATACTGATATACACCTGAACATCAGCAGGAGAGGACTCTTTAAAGTAGAGACACTACATACTGATATACACCTGAACATCAGCAGGAGAGGACTCTTTAAAGTAGAGACACTAAATACTGATATACACCTGTACATCAGCAGGAGAGGACTCTTTAAAGTAGAGACACTACATACTGATATACACCTGAACATCAGCAGGAGAGGACTCTTTAAAGTAGAGACACTACATACTGATATACACCTGAACATCAGCAGGAGAGGACTCTTTAAAGTAGAGACACTACATACTGATATACACCTGAACATCAGCAGGAGAGGACTCTTTAAAGTAGAGACACTACATACTGATATACACCTGAACATCAGCAGGAGAGAACTCTTTAAAGTAGAGACACTACATACTGATATACACCTGAACATCAGCAGGAGAGGACTCTTTAAAGTAGAGACACTACACACTGATATACACCTGGACATCAGCAGGAGAGACTCTTTAAAGTAGAGACACTACATACTGATATACACCTGAACATCAGCAGGAGAGGACTCTTTAAAGTAGAGACACTACATACTGATATACACCTGAACATCAGCCGGAGAGGACTCTTTAAAGTAGAGACACTACATACTGATATACACCTGAACATCAGCAGGAGAGGACTCTTTAAAGTAGAGACACTACATACTGATATACACCTGAACATCAGCCGGAGAGGACTCTTTAAAGTAGAGACACTACATACTGATATACACCTGAACATCAGCAGGAGAGGACTCTTTAAAGTAGAGACACTACATACTGATATACACCTGAACATCAGCAGGAGAGGACTCTTTAAAGTAGAGACACTACATACTGATATACACCTGAACATCAGCAGGAGAGGACTCTTTAAAGTAGAGACACTACATACTGATATACACCTGAACATCAGCAGGAGAGGACTCTTTAAAGTAGAGACACTACATACTGATATACACCTGAACATCAGCAGGAGAGGACTCTTTGACAATACATACTGATATACACCTGAAAATCAGCTGGAGAGGACTCTTTAAAGTAGAGACACTACATACTGATAGACACCTGAACATCAGCAGGAGAGAACTCTTTAAAGTAGTGACACTACATACTGATATACACCTGAACATCAGCAGGAGAGGACTCTTTAAAGTAGAGACACTACATACTGATATACACCTGAACATCAGCAGGAGAGGACTCTTTAAAGTAGAGACACTACATACTGATATACACCTGAACATCAGCAGGAGAGGACTCTTTAAAGTAGAGACATTACATACTGATATACACCTGAAAATCAGCAGGAGAGGACTCTTTAAAGTAGAGACACTACATACTGATATACACCTGAACATCAGCAGGAGAGAACTCTTTAAAGTAGAGACACTAAATACTGATATACACCTGAACATCAGCAGGAGAGGACTCTTTAAAGTAGAGACACTACATACTGATATACACCAGAACATCAGCAGGAGAGGACTCTTTGACACTAGATTCTGATATACACCTGAACATCAGCAGGAGAGGACTCTTTAAAGTAGAGACACTACATACTGATATACACCTGAACATCAGCAGGAGAGGACTCTTTGACACTACATACTGATATACACCTGAACATCAGCAGGAGAGGACTCTTTAAAGTAGAGACACTACATACTGATATACACCTGAACATCAGCAGGAGATGACTCTTTAAAGTAGAGACACTACATACTGATATACACCTGAACATCAGCAGGAGAGAACTCTTTAAAGTAGAGACACTAAATACTGATATACACCTGAACATCAGCAGGAGAGGACTCTTTAAAGTAGAGACACTACATACTGATATACACATGAACATCAGCAGGAGAGGACTCTTTAAAGTAGAGACACTACATACTGATATACACCTGAACATCAGCAGGAGAGGACTCTTTGAAGTAGAGACACTAAATACTGATATACACCTGAACATCAGCAGGAGAGGACTCTTTAAAGTAGAGACACTACATACTGATATACACCTGAACATCAGCAGGAGAGAACTCTTTAAAGTAGAGACACTACATACTGATATACACCTGAACATCAGCAGGCGAGAATTCTTTAAAGTAGAGACACTACATACTGATATACACCTGAACATCAGCAGGAGAGAACTCTTTAAAGTAGAGACACTACATACTGATATACACCTGAACATCAGCAGGAGAGAACTCTTTAAAGTAGAGACACTACATACTGATATACACCTGAACATCAGCAGGAGAGAACTCTTTAAAGTAGAGACACTACATACTGATATACACCTGAACATCCGCAGGAGAGAACTCTTTAAAGTAGAGAAACTACATACTGATATACACCTGAACATCAGCAGGAGAGGACTCTTTAAAGTAGAGACACTACATACTGATATACACCTGAACATCAGCCGGAGAGGACTCTTTAAAGTAGAGACACTACATACTGATATACACCTGAACACCAGCAGGAAGGACTCTTTAAAGTAGAGACACTACATAATGATATACACCTGAACATCAGCAGGAGAGGACTCTTTAAAGTAGAGACACTACATACTGATATACACCTGAACATCAGCAGAAGAGGACTCTTTAAAGTAGAGACACTACATACTGATATACACCAGAACATCAGCAGGAGAGGACTCTTTGACACTAGATACTGATATACACCTGAACATCAGCAGGAGAGGACTCTTTGACACTAGATACTGATATACACCTGAACATCAGCAGGAGAGGACTCTTTAAAGTAGAGACACTACATACTGATATACACCTGAACATCAGCAGGAGAGGACTCTTTAAAGTGAGACACTACATACTGATATACACCTGAACATCAGCAGGAGAGGACTCTTTAAAGTAGAGACACTACATACTGATATACACCTGAACATCAGCAGGAGAGGACTCTTTAAAGTAGAGACACTAAATACTGATATACACCTGAACATCAGCAGGAGAGGACTCTTTAAAGTAGAGACACTACATACTGATATACACCTGAACATCAGCAGGAGAGAACTCTTTAAAGTAGAGACACTACATACTGATATACACCTGAACATCAGCAGGAGAGACTCTTTAAAGTAGAGACACTACATACTGATATACACCTGAACATCAGCAGGAGAGAACTCTTTAAAGTAGAGACACTACATACTGATATACACCTGAACATCAGCAGGAGAGAACTCTTTAAAGTAGAGACACTACATACTGATATACACCTGAACATCAGCAGGAGAGAACTCTTTAAAGTATAGACACTACATACTGATATACACCTGAACATCAGCAGGAGAGGACTCTTTAAAGTAGAGACACTACATACTGATATACACCTGAACATCAGCAGGAGAGGACTCTTTAAAGTAGAGACACTACATACTGATATACACCTGAACATCAGCAGGAGAGGACTCTTTAAAGTAGAGACACTACATACTGATATACACCTGAACACCAGCAGGAAGGACTCTTTAAAGTAGAGACACTACATAATGATATACACCTGAACATCAGCAGGAGAGGACTCTTTAAAGTAGAGACACTACATACTGATATACACCTGAACATCAGCAGAAGAGGACTCTTTAAAGTAGAGACACTACATACTGATATACACCAGAACATCAGCAGGAGAGGACTCTTTGACACTAGATACTGATATACACCTGAACATCAGCAGGAGAGGACTCTTTAAAGTAGAGACACTACATACTGATATACACCTGAACATCAGCAGGAGAGGACTCTTTGAAGTAGAGACACTAAATACTGATATACACCTGAACATCAGCAGGAGAGGACTCTTTAAAGTAGAGACACTACATACTGATATACACCTGAACATCAGCAGGAGAGGACTCTTTAAAGTAGAGACACTACATACTGATATAGACCTGAACACCAGCAGGAAGGACTCTTTAAAGTAGAGACACTACATAATGATATACACCTGAACATCAGCAGGAGAGGACTCTTTAAAGTAGAGACACTACATACTGATATACACCTGAACATCAGCAGGAGAGGACTCTTTAAAGTAGAGACACTACATACTGATATACACCTGAACACCAGCAGGAGAGGACTCTTTAAAGTAGAGACACTACATACTGATATACACCTGAACACCAGCAGGAAGGACTCTTTAAAGTAGAGACACTACATACTGATATACATCTGAACATCAGCAGGAGAGGACTCTTTAAAGTAGAGACACTACATACTGATATACACCTGAACATCAGCAGGAGAGGACTCTTTAAAGTAGAGACACTACATACTGATATACACCTGAACATCAGCAGGAGAGGACTCTTTAAAGTAGAGACACTACATACTGATATACACCTGAACATCAGCAGGAGAGGACTCTTTAAAGTAGAGACACTACATACTGATATACACCTGAACACCAGCAGGAGAGGACTCTTTAAAGTAGATACACTACATACTGATATACACCTGAACACCAGCAGGAGAGGACTCTTTAAAGTAGAGACACTACATACTGATATACACCTGAACACCAGCAGGAAGGACTCTTTAAAGTAGAGACACTACATAATGATATACACCTGAACATCAGCAGGAGAGGACTCTTTAAAGTAGAGACACTACATACTGATATACACCTGAACATCAGCAGAAGAGGACTCTTTAAAGTAGAGACACTACATACTGATATACACCTGAACATCAGCAGGAGAGGACTCTTTAAAGTAGAGACATTACATACTGATATACACCTGAAAATCAGCAGGAGAGGACTCTTTAAAGTAGAGACACTACATACTGATATACACCTGAACATCAGCAGGAGAGAACTCTTTAAAGTAGAGACACTAAATACTGATATACACCTGAACATCAGCAGGAGAGGACTCTTTAAAGTAGAGACACTACATACTGATATACACCAGAACATCAGCAGGAGAGGACTCTTTGACACTAGATTCTGATATACACCTGAACATCAGCAGGAGAGGACTCTTTAAAGTAGAGACACTACATACTGATATACACCTGAACATCAGCAGGAGAGGACTCTTTGACACTACATACTGATATACACCTGAACATCAGCAGGAGAGGACTCTTTAAAGTAGAGACACTACATACTGATATACACCTGAACATCAGCAGGAGATGACTCTTTAAAGTAGAGACACTACATACTGATATACACCTGAACATCAGCAGGAGAGAACTCTTTAAAGTAGAGACACTAAATACTGATATACACCTGAACATCAGCAGGAGAGGACTCTTTAAAGTAGAGACACTACATACTGATATACACATGAACATCAGCAGGAGAGGACTCTTTAAAGTAGAGACACTACATACTGATATACACCTGAACATCAGCAGGAGAGGACTCTTTGAAGTAGAGACACTAAATACTGATATACACCTGAACATCAGCAGGAGAGGACTCTTTAAAGTAGAGACACTACATACTGATATACACCTGAACATCAGCAGGAGAGAACTCTTTAAAGTAGAGACACTACATACTGATATACACCTGAACATCAGCAGGCGAGAATTCTTTAAAGTAGAGACACTACATACTGATATACACCTGAACATCAGCAGGAGAGAACTCTTTAAAGTAGAGACACTACATACTGATATACACCTGAACATCAGCAGGAGAGAACTCTTTAAAGTAGAGACACTACATACTGATATACACCTGAACATCAGCAGGAGAGAACTCTTTAAAGTAGAGACACTACATACTGATATACACCTGAACATCCGCAGGAGAGAACTCTTTAAAGTAGAGAAACTACATACTGATATACACCTGAACATCAGCAGGAGAGGACTCTTTAAAGTAGAGACACTACATACTGATATACACCTGAACATCAGCCGGAGAGGACTCTTTAAAGTAGAGACACTACATACTGATATACACCTGAACACCAGCAGGAAGGACTCTTTAAAGTAGAGACACTACATAATGATATACACCTGAACATCAGCAGGAGAGGACTCTTTAAAGTAGAGACACTACATACTGATATACACCTGAACATCAGCAGAAGAGGACTCTTTAAAGTAGAGACACTACATACTGATATACACCAGAACATCAGCAGGAGAGGACTCTTTGACACTAGATACTGATATACACCTGAACATCAGCAGGAGAGGACTCTTTGACACTAGATACTGATATACACCTGAACATCAGCAGGAGAGGACTCTTTAAAGTAGAGACACTACATACTGATATACACCTGAACATCAGCAGGAGAGGACTCTTTGAAGTAGAGACACTAAATACTGATATACACCTGAACATCAGCAGGAGAGGACTCTTTAAAGTAGAGACACTACATACTGATATACACCTGAACATCAGCAGGAGAGAACTCTTTAAAGTAGAGACACTACATACTGATATACACCTGAACATCAGCAGGCGAGAATTCTTTAAAGTAGAGACACTACATACTGATATACACCTGAACATCAGCAGGAGAGAACTCTTTAAAGTAGAGACACTACATACTGATATACACCTGAACATCAGCAGGAGAGAACTCTTTAAAGTAGAGACACTACATACTGATATACACCTGAACATCAGCAGGAGAGAACTCTTTAAAGTATAGACACTACATACTGATATACACCTGAACATCCGCAGGAGAGGACTCTTTAAAGTAGAGAAACTACATACTGATATACACCTGAACATCAGCAGGAGAGGACTCTTTAAAGTAGAGACACTACATACTGATATACACCTGAACATCAGCCGGAGAGGACTCTTTAAAGTAGAGACACTACATACTGATATACACCTGAACACCAGCAGGAAGGACTCTTTAAAGTAGAGACACTACATAATGATATACACTTGAACATCAGCAGGAGAGGACTCTTTAAAGTAGAGACACTACATACTGATATACACCTGAACATCAGCAGAAGAGGACTCTTTAAAGTAGAGACACTACATACTGATATACACCTGAACATCAGCAGAAGAGGACTCTTTAAAGTAGAGACACTACATACTGATATACACCAGAACATCAGCAGGAGAGGACTCTTTGACACTAGATACTGATATACACCTGAACATCAGCAGGAGAGGACTCTTTGACACTAGATACTGATATACACCTGAACATCAGCAGGAGAGGACTCTTTAAAGTAGAGACACTACATACTGATATACACCTGAACATCAGCAGGAGAGGACTCTTTGAAGTAGAGACACTAAATACTGATATACACCTGAACATCAGCAGGAGAGGACTCTTTAAAGTAGAGACACTACATACTGATATACACCTGAACATCAGCAGGAGAGAACTCTTTAAAGTAGAGACACTACATACTGATATACACCTGAACATCAGCAGGCGAGAATTCTTTAAAGTAGAGACACTACATACTGATATACACCTGAACATCAGCAGGAGAGAACTCTTTAAAGTAGAGACACTACATACTGATATACACCTGAACATCAGCAGGAGAGAACTCTTTAAAGTAGAGACACTACATACTGATATACACCTGAACATCAGCAGGAGAGAACTCTTTAAAGTATAGACACTACATACTGATATACACCTGAACATCCGCAGGAGAGGACTCTTTAAAGTAGAGAAACTACATACTGATATACACCTGAACATCAGCAGGAGAGGACTCTTTAAAGTAGAGACACTACATACTGATATACACCTGAACATCAGCCGGAGAGGACTCTTTAAAGTAGAGACACTACATACTGATATACACCTGAACACCAGCAGGAAGGACTCTTTAAAGTAGAGACACTACATAATGATATACACTTGAACATCAGCAGGAGAGGACTCTTTAAAGTAGAGACACTACATACTGATATACACCTGAACATCAGCAGAAGAGGACTCTTTAAAGTAGAGACACTACATACTGATATACACCAGAACATCAGCAGGAGAGGACTCTTTGACACTAGATACTGATATACACCTGAACATCAGCAGGAGAGGACTCTTTAAAGTAGAGACACTACATACTGATATACACCTGAACATCAGCAGGAGAGGACTCTTTGAAGTAGAGACACTAAATACTGATATACACCTGAACATCAGCCGGAGAGGACTCTTTAAAGTAGAGACACTACATACTGATATACACCTGAACACCAGCAGGAGAGGACTCTTTAAAGTAGAGACACTACATACTGATATACACCTGAACACCAGCAGGAAGGACTCTTTAAAGTAGAGACACTACATAATGATATACACCTGAACATCAGCAGGAGAGGACTCTTTAAAGTAGAGACACTACATACTGATATACACCTGAACATCAGCAGGAGAGGACTCTTTAAAGTAGAGACACTAAATACTGATATACACCTGAACACCAGCAGGAGAGGACTCTTTAAAGTAGAGACACTACATACTGATATACACCTGAACACCAGCAGGAAGGACTCTTTAAAGTAGAGACACTACATACTGATATACATCTGAACATCAGCAGGAGAGGACTCTTTAAAGTAGAGACACTACATACTGATATACACCTGAACATCAGCAGGAGAGGACTCTTTAAAGTAGAAACACTACATACTGATATACACCTGAACATCAGCAGGAGAGGACTCTTTAAAGTAGAGACACTACATACTGATATACACCTGAACATCAGCAGGAGAGGACTCTTTAAAGTAGAGACACTACATACTGATATACACCTGAACACCAGCAGGAGAGGACTCTTTAAAGTAGATACACTACATACTGATATACACCTGAACACCAGCAGGAGAGGACTCTTTAAAGTAGAGACACTACATACTGATATACACCTGAACACCAGCAGGAAGGACTCTTTAAAGTAGAGACACTACATAATGATATACACCTGAACATCAGCAGGAGAGGACTCTTTAAAGTAGAGACACTACATACTGATATACACCTGAACATCAGCAGAAGAGGACTCTTTAAAGTAGAGACACTACATACTGATATACACCAGAACATCAGCAGGAGAGGACTCTTTGACACTAGATACTGATATACACCTGAACATCAGCAGGAGAGGACTCTTTAAAGTAGAGACACTACATACTGATATACACCTGAACATCAGCAGGAGAGGACTCTTTGACACTAGATACTGATATACACCTGAACATCAGCAGGAGAGGACTCTTTAAAGTAGAGACACTACATACTGATATACACCTGAACATCAGCAGGAGAGGACTCTTTGAAGTAGAGACACTAAATACTGATATACACCTGAACATCAGCAGGAGAGGACTCTTTAAAGTAGAGACACTACATACTGATATACACCTGAACATCAGCAGGAGAGAACTCTTTAAAGTAGAGACACTACATACTGATATACACCTGAACATCAGCAGGCGAGAATTCTTTAAAGTAGAGACACTACATACTGATATACACCTGAACATCAGCAGGAGAGAACTCTTTAAAGTAGAGACACTACATACTGATATACACCTGAACATCAGCAGGAGAGAACTCTTTAAAGTAGAGACACTACATACTGATATACACCTGAACATCAGCAGGAGAGAACTCTTTAAAGTATAGACACTACATACTGATATACACC
>CM070442.1:1457651-1460151 GCA_036324595.1 Champsocephalus gunnari
CGTTCCATCTCACACCCGTCTCCTTGTGACCAACATCCCGTACGCATCATTACAGCTACAGCCTACTCCGAGGAACAATCGTCTGAAGGTTTAACAAGCGAGTTCCACGTTTACTAAAACATAGAGTTATTGGAAGATAATGTGGTCATTTTGTGCGTGTCAAATAATTCACACAATTAAACAATATTTGTTGGTATTTATTAATATTTATATGCAGTTGCATGTGTCCTTTAATTTGAGTCACACACACAACACATGGTATATGCTTTTATCAGCTTATTTGACTCCTACACAATTCCAAATAACAACCATCTGAAGGTTTAAAAAGCGAGGTTCCACGTTGACTAAAAAACATAGATTTATTGGAAAACTAATTCCAACGAAGTCACAGAATAAACGAAGTTGCATGTGTCCTTTGAACCAATGAGTAATACATACCGTACTGTTGCAGCCAAGTTGATGCATTAGAGCCGGGACGCGATTAAAAAAATTAATGAATTAATTCGAGGCTTTGTAATTTATTCATCGCATTTTTAATCAAATATACATATTTGACCTGAGAACAGGGAGAAGCAGTTTCCACATGGATGTGACTCCAGGTGGTCGACAGTGGAGTGCAGTCCAGAGAGCCAGGGAGCTGGTTACTCTCTCAGACGTGGACTGACTGATCCTGGCCCTGAAACCAGTCCTCTGGCTGAGTGTGGGTTGGGTCAGGGTGTGGTTCCTTGCACTCGGAGTCAGGCTAACGTCCACGCTAGCTGCTACATGCTAGCTGCTACATGCTAGCTGCTACATGCTAGCTGCTACATGCTAGCTGCTACATGCTAGCTGCTACATGCTAGCTGCTACATGCTAACTGCTACATGCTAGCTGCTACATGCTAGCTGCTACATGCTAGCTGCTACATGCTAGCTGCTACATGCTAGCTGCTACATGCTAGCTGCTACATGCTAACTGCTACATGCTAGCTGCTACATGCTAGCCGCTACATGCTAGCTGCTACATGCTAGCTGCTACATGCTAGCTGCTACATGCTAACTGCTACTTGCTAGCTGCTACATGCTAGCTGCTACATGCTTTGCATTGAGGTGATACTTTAGGCTTGATGTGCTGCGGTGATATGCCGTGCTCTTGTCGACGCTTCCATCCGTCCGTTTTTTAAAACAAAATGTCCCATCCACGGGCCGACCAAAGCGGTCTCATCAGCTTGTTCGTTCATGTTTGACTATTGTTCACCGTGGTTTGTTGTTGTTTGAAGTCCCATGCTGAAGTCATGAACGTTAGTTGGTGCTCCAGTATAATCGGTACGCCTGAAACTCGTCCAGTGAGAAACGTTCCGCTGTGCAAAAACAAGTGCGATTAAAGTGCGTTAATTTTTTTAACGCGTTAATTTTTGTGTAATTAATTAATCTTAATTAACGCGTAAAAGTCCCGGCCCTAGTTTATATATGTATATATGAAGGTGCTGGGATACTATTTGGGGAGGACCAGGTGCACAGCATGAGGGATTGGGGATCACCAGGGAAGCCACACAGTTTTCCAACCGTGCGTGTTTTCGCTTATTTTCTGTTTGTTTTGAGTTCATTTCGGTTTATTTCTTTATCGCAGTTAGTAGTTTAGTTATCAGTTAAACACCCGGCTCTCGTTTGGCTGTCATCATCCTGCAATCCAAATACACATCTTAAATGCACTCAAAGAGAAGACCTGATTGGCTGTCAGCACCACGCGTCTGGCCATACTTGGACTCTGTGGAAACTCCCGCTATCGATGCTGACGTGGAGCGGATTGGAACTAACTCTCCAGGAGCAATGGAGCCATGGGACGTGATGCCCAGCGGGGGTAAAGGACTGTTAGAACCCCATTGGGATGGGTTGTCAACGGCCCATTGAGAGGAGGCAACGAGAGCTGGAGCAGCTGCCCCACAGTCGCAGCCAACCGCATATCCATGGCTCACATAGAGGAGCTGCGGGTGAAGCAGTTCAACCACGACTTCAATGAGAAATCAGCAGACGACGAGCCAGACATGTCCAAGAAGATCTTAAGTTCATGCCAACACTTCAGCTGAACTCAACAACGGACATTACCGCTTGAAGTTTCCTTTTGGAGAAGAGGACAATGGTGTCATGCCCAACAACCGCCATCAATCAATCAATCAATCAATCAATCAATCAATCAATCAATCAATCAATCAATCAATCAATCAATCAATCAATCAGTGTTTATTTATAGCCCAATATCACAAATGTTACATTTGTCTCAGTGGACTTCACAGTGTGTACAGAATATTAGTATGACAATACGACACCCTCTGTCCTCAGACCCTCTGTCCTCAGACCCTCTGTCCTCAGACCCTCTGTCCTCAGACACTCTGTCCTCAGTCCCTCTGTCCTCAGACCCTCTGTCCTCAGACCCTCTGTCCTCAGACCCTCTGTCCTCAGACACTCTGTCCTCAGTCCCTCTGTCCTCAGACCCTCTGTCCTCAGACCCTCTGTCCTCAGAC
>CM070442.1:1465151-1484841 GCA_036324595.1 Champsocephalus gunnari
CTGCAGACAGAGTGTGATGTGAACACCTAAAGGACACGCCACGGGAAAAGGGGTGTGACGGGAAACGGTATCCTGCAGAGGGAGCATGTAAAGTTCACCATACGGGGCGTTCTTCTTCTACAAGCCGTTTCTAACGCAGTGATTGACAGGTAGCAGTAACACGTGCTACCTAACACGAGCTCTGCGATGACCACGAAGTCAAATCTGATCCAAAGCACCAAGTATCCACAAGATGCTGGACAACGAGGCACCGTAGATGTAATGGAGGTGGCCAAAGCTTAAGGTGCTGTTTACACGGGAACGCAAACGGTTGTATCTGCTACTTTTCTCTTTCGTATAGCCCGTTCACACGAGGCCATAACGGAACCGCGCAAACGGACCGCGCAAACGACAACGATGGTGGATACGGACCGCTCCGGGGGGCCAAACGGCTCCGTGTGTACGCCCTATACCAGGGGTGCCAAACCATTCCCAGTCGATCGCGAGATGTGTCTAAAAATAGAACAACAATATTCTGTTTTATCGTTAATGTCCAATAACATAATCCTCCTGTGCCAGAATAAGGCACTTGAACGCATCACAGCTTTGTGATTGGCCTGACCCCATGTGTGGGGGCGTGGCTGGTGAGCAGTGGGCACTAGTTAGCTGACGTTGTCCGTGGCAACAGGAGTGACAGTCCGCACGTACACAAAACCGGCATTTCAAAACGGTGCACAAACGCTACGATGTAACAGGTACACATGTGAATACATCATTATACGTTTGTGAATGTTTAATTCATAATAAGTTGTGAATTTTAAGAGATGAGATTGTTTCATTTAATATTTAAAGTTTTCCACAATCCCGTTGCACGTCTTTGTTTACTTCCGGTATTTATTGTCCACTCTCCGCGGACTGGCCACCTGGAGAAGCACAGAGCAGCCGGTCGTCACGGGCCGGCTCGATTCGCTGACTGACGTCACCGCCCGTAATTGTTTATGTTTTTAAAAGGCATCATTAAGTTGCATCGACAGAGGTCCGTCGTTTCCCAGTTGACAGTTTGCTAGCCCCCCCCCCTCTCTATTTAGACTGGTACGGCCCGTCCACACAGCGGCGTGCGTTGAAAGCTTCACCATTCACTTTGAACGGGGTGACGTCACTTTTTGCCGAACTGCATTGTGGGAAGCGACGTGGAGCATAGCTGGCGTGGCTCGTGGCAAAAGTTGAGCAATGTTCAACTTTTGAAGCTTCGACGAAGCGTCAGCCAATCGAATCATATGCCAGTATGAGCTCTAGCCAATCAAACCGCTGCTTGTGTGTCAGCGGCGGGAGATTCATGTGATTGGTTGTCGGTCGAGTTTCAGACACGCCCGCCGGAAAGCTTCAACGCACGCCGCTGTGTGGACGGGCCGGTAGACGGGCCGGTGGACGGGCCGGTGGACGGGCCGGTGGACGGGCCGGTAGACGGGCCGGTAGACGGGCCGGTAGACGGGCCGGTAGCCGGGCCGGTGGGCGGGCCGGTAGCCGGGCCGGTGGACGGGCCGGTGGACGGGCCGGTGGACGGGCCGGTGGACGGGCCGGTAGACGGGCCGGTGGACGGGCCGGTGGACGGGCCGGTAGACCTCGGCAGACTGGCAACTTCAGAAGTAGCTCTTTGTTCAAAAAAGGTTGGGCCCCCGTGCCCTATACGATCATTTCCTGATAACGATGAAGCCCCGCCTCTCCCCACCTCTGCTGCTCACTGCTGTAGCATGCTCAGTAGCTACTGAGCATGCTACAGATGTTAGTGCAACATATACAGCTCCTCGACCACAACCATCAGCAACAAGTGGACCTGGAGAACTACATGAACTACATGTTGCTAAATCCACCGCGTCCATAAACAGAAGGGGAACCACGGTAACCATGCTCAATGGGGTCTGAGAGGGCATCTGTGTGCCTTAATGCTAACTTTAGCATGCTAACGTCAATGCTAAATGCTGATGTGTAATGCCTCATCCCACGGGCCATAAGACTGTTCAGCACCTGCACTTTGAACCAGCATCCATAACGTTCATCTGGCTGCAACTTACACGTCTAACATATCATATTCCAGCCACGTGCACAGACTCTCATTCCACTATGTTGTGTGTCTGTGTGTGTTGTGGTGTTGCTCTGTGGAGGCGCCTGCGACCTCAGATGGGCAGAACTACACTCTGTACGCATGGCCAATACGAGCCTTGCACCTTGAACCGTGATGTCGCAGCTTTAACGCTGGGGGGTCGGGCGAGTTGAGGAGATGTGCCACCGTGTAAAAACACCATGAATACAAACACGAAGAGAGATGTTAAAGAGTCAGAAAGTGTCTCCGTCCGCCTGAGAGCAGGTGGGTGCTCTTCCTCCTCCTCCTCCTCTTCCTCCTCCTCCTCCTCCTCCTCCTCCTCCTCCTCCTCCTCCTCCTCCTCCTCCTCCTCCAGCACTTGTTACTCACTGAAGTTGAAGTGGCACCCGGTGTGTTCGCTGCCGTCAGAGGGATTACAGGAGCCGCTGGAGCGTTCATATGAATCCACTCTGACATCCCGTAAGGTCAAGGAGGAGGAAGAGGAGGAGGAGGAAGAGGAGGAGGAGGAAGAGGAAGAGCATGCTGCATGCTAAAGGTCTTCTGGAGGCGAGGGTCCCAGGGGCACGAGACAGACATCCACTTGAACCGGAGCTAAGTCACAGTAACGGCATAAAAGGCAACATGACAAGAAACTGAGTGGACTTTTATTCACAATGAGACAAATGACAACAAACCAAGTCGGAGTATTGAGAAAATAAGCCAAACATATTAAATCAAGCAAAACGAGCGAGATACTAGTCATAAGAATTACAAACGTAGTCAACATATCGAGATACTAAGTCAATCATTCGATAGAAAGTGAACATTGACCCGGAGCGGCGTGTTCTCCCACATGCCACACAGACTTGAACGCACCGCGGTGAGACCGACACACACTCCCGGGTCTTCACCGAGCGACTGTTTCTCCACTCTAAATATTAAAGAGCAAGTGAAATCATTAATGCAAACCCATCAGGGTTTCCTATGAAGGTAGATATGGTGCAAAATGCGAGAGCGTGAAAACCTGATGTGAGCACAAATCTGAGTTTGTGTGCTTACATTTACACTTGTATCAAATACCCACGTAACTGTGAACCAAATCTGAAGTCACAGAAGAAAAAAAAAGTGTTGTAGCTTGTAGAAAAAAAATGAACTTAGAGATGAAATGTTCACTCATATATTTTCCATTACAACTGCAACTTTATTTATTGCAACCTCTCAAATCAGTCATTACAACTTGACGAATCTGCTCTGTGGCAGAATACATCGACGGATCTGCGGTCGTGACTTTTGCTACACTTCTTGCGATAAATGTGTCGCAAAAGTAATTTTCACCTGTAGATGTGGGGGGAGGGAGGGGTTGGAGCGAAGGGGCGGAGCTATCAGAAGGACGAGGCTCGGGTCAGTCACAGTCACAGTCAGGTCGAACCGGATGACTGCGGGGCTAGCTGTTCGCTAACGGTTCGCGTCGCTACCAGTCCGCTGACATGGCGCGTCAATCAACGGTACATTTTGGCACATTACTTGCCCAGTATTACTTTGAATATTATTATTGTGATTGAGGATTAAATCCGCTTTGAAGACCACCGTTTTATATCGTGCAGTTTAGCGGTGAAATAACGTCAGTCAGCCAGCTAGCGCTAGCTTTGTTGAGTGTATGCTAGCTAAACAAGTAGTGGTTGTAGTCTATACAGCAGTAATTCATATATTATAGCCTACTGCTTTGGCACTAAAGGTTGATAAGCGTTTATGAAAATAAAACCAATTGAACTGTACTGAAATAATGACACGTTTTATAATTGTCTTGGGCTCCTGCTGTGTTTTTAAAGCCTTTGTAAATTATCCATGCTATTTTCTATTTAGCTAATGTCGAAGTAGTGTATGTGAAATCAACCTCACAATAAGATGTGTGTATATTACAATTATTAATGTCATATTTCAAGATGATTACTTAGATATCACAATATGGTTGGTTGAGCTGGAGTTCATTATTGAGCTTACACGTTAACGTCACAGTCATCTGAAGAACGAACCCAAACCTTGTTGTTTTTATTAATTGTATTACAAATTGATATCAAATAAACAGTAAGCATTGGTAACACAACTTCCAAAGTTACAGTAAAATAAAAAGGACCCTGACTCGGACAATACACAATCCAACATGTTCAACAGCAGAGAATCAGTTATATTGTTTGTACACATGGTACTTTACATATATATATATATCTGTTTGTTTAAGCTTAAGGTGTCCAGGTGATGCAGACAGGCTGGACCAGAGAGTGAGAGACAGAGCTGGACTCCTCACAGCAGTGAACTTCAGCACAGGTACTAAGACTCTTTGTTCATACTGTACAAAGAATCAAGAAAGATATTGGTTTACATGAATGAAGTATTGACTTGAATACACTGATATACATTCCAATAAACAATACTAAATACTAGATCACCTACACATCAGTTAAGTTGAGGGTTTATTCCATGCAAAAAGTCACATTTAGACATTTAGACAACAGAGCAAGCTTCTACAGTTGCACTGCGTTTTGATAACAGTTAAATATTATTTTGATAATAACATATATTTCAACGTTGATGAATTTCATTCTGTTCATTCATAATCTGATTACAATTAAAAAATAATTATATCAACAGCCCCATAACACACAAACACACCTCTTTCATAAATAACACACTTGTTCTGCAATAATGTTTTATGTTTCCTGTCATTTGTGTTAGGAAAGGACAAGCCTGAAAAACACGACATCTTCTCCTTCTCTGAGGGTCAAGAAGAACATCCAAGAGGAACATTAAGAGCTGATGTTATGAGATTTTAAGACCAGTACAGGACATTCACTAAGAAACTACTTTTATTGTGAAAAGAAAGATCTGCACACCGAATATGTGTGTAGTCTATCAGGACCATCATTTGTTTGTGTCGCTGTCTGCACCTCAGAGAAGGGGTGGTTATAGTCAGGCTTATAAAGTGTGGTGAAAAACACAGTCAGCTGATCGAATGCAGCTATTTCCACATCTACACTCCATCAGCTGATTATTTATATTCGCCTCACTTTATGAGCTTCACATCACCTGTGCCTTGTACCGCAGAGTTTGCAACGTCACAAATAAATGGGGCCAATCTTCAGTCAGATGTGAATGTGTAATCTAACATTTTCAGTAAGAATAATAGAAAGTACTCTGTTTGAGGAGATTTCGTAATAATGGTAGTTTGTCATTTTGAGGGTATTTCAGTGAAACAAGGCTGTTTTGAACATTTGACAGATTTATGCTTAAATTCTCTGGTAAAGTTACTGAAAGATACACTTTGTGTATAAAAGCTGAAAAGTAGATAATGAAGTACTTTGTGTCAGTAGATTTCGTTAAGAATCTTTGACAGATTTATGCTTAATTCTCTCAAGAAGGTTACCTAAAGATACACTTTTGTATTTAAAAGCTGGAAAGTAGATAATGAAGTACTTTGTGTCAGTAGATTTGGTTAGGATTCTGACTCTTAATGGCAGTTTGTCATTTTGAGGGTATTTCAGTGAAACAAGGCTGTTTTGAACATTTGACAGATGTATGCTTAAATTCTCTGGTAAAGTTACTGAAAGATACAGTTTTCTTTTTAAAAAAGCTGAAAAGTAGATAATGAAGTGTGCTTTGTGTGTACAGACACACAAAAAACACTGAAAACACAACAACAAGAAGGACTGTAATACACATGTATCAGACACGCTCCCTTGCTATAATGATGACAACAGTTTTTAGATGTAAAAAACACTTTTTTTATTTTTTTCACACACAAAATCAATAGTTATACTGATTGTAGCATCCCCAGGACCGTCTCCAGCTTAGCATTCCCCATATTACTGGAGATATCGTGATGACGTTTTTTCACTTCAGTCAAAATATTCACGTGTATGCTGTTTTCGACGCAGAGATGCATTACATCTACAAACAGAGCATACAATGAGAGCACATGATACACTTTTGATGTTTGTTTCATTTCTGAGATAATGTTACAGAATGTTTCTGAAAATGAAGATTCCAGGACCACTTTAAATGTTTCGTTTACAATCGTTTCCCAATGACCCGGACTAGTACTGCCAGAACGAACGATATCCAAAATGTCTTCCAGTTTACAAACTTCAGCCATTCTGCTTACACGGGGGTCACTACTCGTTCTGTTTTCAATCATCCCCATCATCACATTTATTAAACGGGTAAGGACTACATTATGATCAATATATACAGAGCTTTTTGCATAGTAGTTTCCCATTTTTATTTTACTTAAAGAAAAAAGTCACTGCATTGAACAAGTCTCTGGCTTCTTCTCCATCCGACTGCTGTTTGTTAGTCTTCTTCTTCTTCTTCTCCATCCAACTCTGTATGGATATTTCAAGTCTCTCCTTGAGGCATCTGCATTTTACAAGCTTGTGCAGAAAGGCTTCCGAAGCGCGTCCTATCTTCAGTTTATCCTCGCAAATGCCTTTTTCAATAAGACTCTGGTCAATCACTGCAACGAAGTCGGCGAGCCAAAGTCTTTTCATTAACGCTTTGTAATTGTTTCTGAAGAAGAAATCGGGCATGTCATTCCGACAATCGTGTTGCCTCTGGTCGGGGTTACTGCGTCGGCATTCTTTGCAGATTTCTTTTCTGTACCGATACATCACCATCTCCAGAATATGAAACAACTCCGATTTCACTGTGTCCCTAAACTGAGACTTCTTGACCCGAGGAGTAGCATCAGCAGCAGTAGTACTGCAAGATTCGGGTTTCCCACATGGTGGTGTTGCTGATGGACTCTGTTCCTGACTGCAACTCGCGGGGGGAGTCTTGGCTTTTCTCTGCTCCATGGCTAGTTTACAACGATCGTCTTAGTGAGGTCCTTCGTTTTAGATGATTTGCTGAGTGGAGGGTGGGGCTCATTGCGTTGAATGGAGGAGTCAATTATAGAATTGAGAGTTTTTAGAAAAAAAAGTTCTTTAAGCGTTGTAGCTTTTTCATCTCATCTCCAGCAATAGGTGAAATTTAAGAATAAGTCATAGTTTGTCATGATTTTACGGAAAAAAGTCAAAAGTATAGTTTATCAGAAATATGGAAAAGTCATTGTGTACAAATAGTATGTTGAAAATCAAAAAAGAAAACTCAATTCAATACAATTTAATGAATATTTTACCCTGTTCTAAAGTTTTGCACCCTTAAAGAAAAACCCCTTCCTTACCAAGTACTTCATATTATACCCTTTGTTAAGTGTTGCGTACATCAGGGTGTATCTCAAAGTATCTTGGTAACATAAAATAACTAAAATATGTAAGTTTATCAGAAAAGAACCCCCATTGTTTAACTGAACAAGTGTTGCATACATCAAAGTGTGTCTAAAAGTATCTTAGTAACACAAGAAAAGAGAAAAAAGCCTTGATGTCAACAAAACTGTATTTTTCCACTGAAATAGCGTTAAAATAAAAAAAGTGCCTTTAAAGAAAATGTATTCAGACAAAGTATTTTATTGTCAAAAAAATGTTTAAGGTTTTGCATACATACAAAGTGTATCTTACAGTTCCTTTGTGAGAGAATTACACACAAATCTGCCAAGTGTCAGGGAAAATTGTTAAAATCACAAACTTACCTTTTAGAGAAACAGTCTTTAAGAAAAAATCTAATCAGACTGTACTTCATTTTCTAGTTTTAAGGTTTTGCATCCCTCAAAGTGTGTCTAAAAGTATCTTGGCAAGAGAGAAAAAAAGCCAAAATCTGCCTTTAAAAGAATCCGAATTCCTTATAAAGTACTTCATATTCAACCATTTTCAGTTTTCAGACACCAAACTGTATCTAAAAGTATCTTGGTAACACAAGAAAAAGAGTAAGTGTCATTTCTTCGGTAATGTTACAGAATGTTTCTGAAAAATGAAGATTCCAGGACCACTTTAAATGTTTCGTTTACAATACTATTACTATATATGAAAGCAAAAATAAAACACATTTTCATTTTGTAATGGTTGTTTAATTGAAAACAGTCCTTCGTTGTAGATGATTGGCTGAGCGGAGGGTGGGGCTCATTGCGTTGAATGGAGGAGTCAGTTATAGAATTGAGAGTTTTTAGAAAAAAGTTCTTTAAGCGTTGTAGCTTTTTCATCTCATCTCCAGCAATAGGTCATCATTTAAGAACAAGTACTGTAATAGTTTTGTCAAGATTCTACAGAAAAAAGTCAAAAAATTATAGTACGTCAGAAATATGTAAAAGTCATATAGTATGTTGAAAATCAAAAAAAGAAAACTCAATTCAATACTTTACCCTGTTCTAAAGTTTTTTGCACCCTTAAAGAAAAACCCCTTCCTTACCAACTACTTCATATTATACCCTTTGTTAAGTGTTGCGTACACCTTTTTTATTTTTACATTTTGTAACAATCTTAAAACATTTGTGGTTTGACTCTTTTTAAAATAGTTCTTTTTCATCTATCATTTTCAATCAAGCAGCAAGAGGTCAGATGTAAGAACAAGTAATAGTTTGTCACGATTTTATGGGGAATAGTCAGAGCGTGATGTCACATCTTAAAGACAGCTTGAACTGGATAAATGGTTAGTCTTTTTCAAACATACCGTACGTTCTGCATGTTAGTATATCTGGCCCCTCGATTTAGACCCTACTGCCCCAGACGCATGCCCTCAATAGGGTAGTCACGCTTTGGGAAGAGGTGTTTCATTTCACAGATCCACCTTGATTGTTATTGTGAAGAGGTCCCTCTTCACAATAGGAGGAACATTCAGAGGATGAAGAAGCATAAACATAACTTGTTTGTAAAACGGACAGCACGTTAGTTTCAAGAAAGATGACACCGTGTTTATGCATGACATGCAACATATCTTGAAGTCCTACAAAAAAAAACATTGAACAGGGGGTGAGTATGTCTGTCTCTCGGGGGGTTGGTTTGTTAAGAGTCACAGTCTTAAAGAAAATCTGCTCAGAAAAAGTACTTAACTTTCTACCAGTTGTAAAGTTGTCATACATAAAAAACACTATCAAAAAAAGTAAGAGACTTACTGTTCCTTTGTGAGAGAATTACACACAAATCTGCAGAGTGGCTGTAAAAAGTCTTAAAAATCACAAAACTTGCCTTTTAGAGAAACAGTCTTTATAAAATAAAAAAAAGATATGATCAAGGGGCATTAAGATCTTTAAACTACTATTACCCTCTTCAAAGAGACTTCCCCTTCACTGTTCCCACTTCATTGTAGGATTTCTGCCATGTCTCTATTTCAGTTTGACCATCTCTGTTATTATGTGATGGAATACTAGATAAATAAGTAATTAGATACCTTACCGTTACTGCGCTCATAAAGAATGATAAGAATACGAATAATGCGTATTGAACTGGTTTAATCAGAATTGTCCCCATTCTTTCTTTAATAGTTACTAACATTAGATATGTTTAATGAGATATGGACTGCAAAACAAAAGATATCCCTGGTTTTCATTTAAAAAATCAAGTCACTGAATGCAAGTAGTTGCCTTAGCTTATTTTGTTATGAGATGATGATGTGAATTACTGTTCAAATTAGTTAATGTAATAATCGTTTGGTTATTTTATGCATAGCCTAATGTTACATTTATGTGCTTAAGAATGCCTTCAAGACAGAGGAGACTGAAGCATATCTTCCTGGCTTTTTATTTAGACAGCTTCTAAAGGGTGAGGGGCGGGGAATGTGTGTGTGTGTGTGTGTGTGTGTGTGTGTGTGTGTGTGTGTGTGTGTGTGTGTGTGTGTGTGTGTGTGTGTGTGTGTGTGTGTGTGTGTGTGTGTGTGTGTGTGTGTGTTCCCCCTCCCCTCGGCCACCATATGTCGCAAAAAGGCTGACTTCTTTTTGGTTGCGTGTAGATCTCGGGAAGACACCAGAGTTAACACAGCCCAATCTGTTGAGGTCAGTGTCGCTTTAACACTACGAGGTCCATACGTTTCTCCATTCTTCAGACTGTAGAAATGTAGTTCGTTAGCCATATAGTTGAATATATAACCCCAAACATCGCCATTTTTTAGAGTCCATTCTTCGTGAAGTTCTTCGGCTGTAGGCGTCTGAACCCGGCATACAAACTTCATTCGTTTCTTGATTGGAGCACCCAATGGATGGCTGTAAGTTGTTACCGGTGTCTCGCTGATTAAATTCATATCCAGACGTCTCTTGGCCATTTTCTCTCACTTGAAAAATATTTAACAGTGAGGCTGGCTTTTTATTTTAGACTAGATGGGGTGAGGGGCGGGGAATGTGTGTGTGTGTGTGTGTGTGTGTGTGTGTGTTCCCCCTCCTCCACCATATGTTTTTACCATCGTGTCCTGTTAACAAGAACAGAGAGGTTTAAAAATATATATGTTTGTTTTTAGATGCTTTAATTAATCTCATGTTATTTGCAAGTATTTGTAAGTTACATTCAATACTATATACAGGATTAACCACACAGGAAGTGGTTAGGAGGCAGGACATATATCCTATACATATTAATTGATTGAAACAACGGCATTTTATTTTTCTCATTTTTTTAATTTTTATTTAATTTTTATTTAATTTTATTTAATTTTTATTTTATTTTTATTTTATTTTATTTTATTTTGTAAACCGGAAGCGGGGGCGGGACATCCGCCGGAAGTGGGGGCGGGACATCCGGTAGAATAAGGCGGGACTTCCGGTAAAATAAGCCAAAAAGGGGCGGGGCGACCTGTCACTTTTTCTGCATACTAATGAGATTGAACCTGCATCAGTAAGACTACTAACCTGGACGTGAGCAGACAATTCATCATTCATCTCCTTTCATTCAGAACAACCAGAATGCAATACCATGCAATACCATGCAATACCATGCAATACTTGAATGCTTACGATGCCGCACGTCTCCTGTGACCTCTGTCTAACCGGTCGCCCCCCCGTGGCCTCGGCGCGACGCTCTGCTTCATCGTCTCTTTCTGATTTGCTTGTGTTAAAGCTGAGCGTCTCTTCGGCCCTCTCCGCCCTGCCGCTCCGGCGTCGAGAGCCACTCGGTGGAAGAAAGAGGCAGAAAACAATCAGGCGCTGTCTCCGGACGCCTCTGAGTGCCGCCTTCAGAAACACACTTCACGCCCTGCTGGTGAAAAGCATTCTGGACCGGAGACAGATACGAGCTGCTTTCAGAAGAAGCGTTCTTTCATCCTCTCTCACAGACACCAGGAGAAGGTCAACACGTTCGCTGCACCGCGGATCTTCACACACATTGAGCACGGTACGTTTCAGCTTCTGCACAGAGATGCTGATAGTAAAGGGAATATCAATATCAATATCATACGGTATAATCACTGCCTTTTGGAGACGGACACAGAGGATGATATAAAACCAAATCAGCCATTTTCTTTACTGTTGTCCATTTAATGAACACAACTTATGCTTATTGACTAAATGCCCAACATATGTAATGATAATAATTAGGGATGCACGATATTGGTTTTTTGAAACCGATACCGATAATAATATAATATATATATATATTAAATGTACCTGTTGTTTGTGCACACCTGGTGGTAAAAGAGACTAGTAGTGAGCAGAGGACGTGAGCATTACTACTGTGAACAAAGCAAAGCCAACAGTTTGACTTCAAAGTGACCAGATTTATTTCCCCAAATAAAGTTCTTGTCTTTCTCAAAAGCCTCGTGGATAAGTGAAAGCCCGGTGCCTTCGCAGCTGGCTTTGGATTCGCCGCTAGTTTAGCAGCGCAGGCGTCTTCGTACGCTGTTCACACACCATCGTAGCCATGGCGATGTTTCAGGCGACTGATCAGGTTGGAAGTATTATAGCTCGTTGCCTTCTCCCTCCTCGTGGAACTTCTGCATCTGTGAATACAGAGAGCAAGGTGTGAGGTCTCCCACCTGCTCATTGGCAGCGGGTGGAGCCCCCTGTTGGGAATGTAGGTGTCTCCCACTACTCTGCCTCTCAGTCCCTTACAGTGTGCATATGGAAACATGTGACTGTTGATTGTGTATATATATATACATATTTGTATACATATTGTATATATATATATTTGTGTTTTGTAAAAAAGGTATGTTGATGTCTGTCCACACAAAGTAAAAGAATAAAGCTGACTTTGATATATGCAGGTTAGCATCCAGCAGTCTGTGTGCTGGAGACCGCACGTTGGGGTCTCAACATGTCCGGGTTCACAACAGGACTATGAGCTCTTGGGAGAATCCTGAGTGTCCTCCTCCAACCTGAGAGTAGCATGCTACAAAGGTATCAGCTGTAGCTGTGAACATGACAGGATGTGTGATGACCTGAAGAGCATCAGGACTGCTTGAGGCAGATGATAGCTCTGTGATGAACATGATGCTTCAGCCTCTATGGAGAGAGACATCAAGCATGCTCATTATGGAGAGAGACATCAAGCATGCTCATTATGGAGAGAGACGTCAAGCATGCTCATTATGGAGAGAGACGTCAAGCATGCTCATTATGGAGAGAGACGTCAAGCATGCTCATTTCTGACGTGGAGCTAATCTGAAGTAAACATTGATACTGCTTTCTGTTCCTCCATCTTGTGACTGTGTGACTCCCTCTCTGGATATCAGCATGTGAAGGACACTGCTCAGGAACTAGTGTCTGTATGTGATGACTCCCTCTCTTGATATCGGCATGTGAAGGACACTGCTCAGGAACTAGTCTCTGTATGTGATGACTCCTTCCCTCTGGAGAGGATCCCAGATACATGGATCCTGTATGTGATGACTCCTTCCTTCAGAGAGGACCACAGACAGATGGATCCTGAGAAGAAGCTCGAGCCGGGGACCAGGAGAGTCTCTAACACCCAGCGCTCTCCCAGAAGAAGACCCTCTGTGGACTCCAGAGATCGTCATTGGTCTACGGACATGTATCGGATGACATTGATCTACGAAGATGTCTTTTTGTCTCCATGTATGGGATGACTCACAGGAGGGATTTAAACACGTGCCCTCCTCTCAACAGCAGCTCAGATGTTCCTATAGATGTTCATGACTCAGATCAGCCGTTAGACCCACTTCACATATCATCTTTAATTCATCGCATATATTCAAGCGTGTCCGTCACATGTCCCGTGATGCAGCGAACAGATGCTTGTGTGTGTGGAGATTATCTAAGATTATGCCTCTTCATATATAATTAATGAAGTGTGTGTGTGTGTGTGTGTGTGTGATTTTCTTTCAGTGGAAACAGCAGTTCATATATATATTTATTATATCGTAGTACAATGTGCATTTTTACTTTGACGTATTATGTTGTGTTATCTTATGTTAATGTTTTTCACATTCTTACTTTAACTTTTTATATAAATATTTGTTTAATTGTATTTTTAGTATTATTATTATCTATTTTTTAAAATCTGATTCGATTTCTTTTGATTTACTTTTTAAATCATTTCATTCTAAATTCTCATTCAGGTTAATTTAACACCATTTAAAAATAATTATCATTGTTATGTATTTATTGAAATAATGTGTTGACTCTGATACCAGGGTTAGGGTTAACAACAATCGTTTTTATTGTATTACTTTTATGTAAACAATGTTAAATATTCAAACATCCATGATAATTACCAATACATACAATGACGTGGTGTGTTTCTGCTAAAGGCCCTTAAAACACATCAGAGCCGGGACTCGATTAAAACATTAATCTAATTAATTAGAGGCTTTGTAATTAATTAATCGAAATTAATCTCATTTTTAATCAAATATACATATTTGACCTGAGAACAGTGAGAAGCAGTTTCCACATGGACTTTACTCCACGTGGTCGACAGTCGAGAGCAGTCCAGAGAGCCAGGGAGCTGGTTCTTCTCTCAGACGTGGAATGACTCATCCTGGCCCTGAAACCAGTCCTCTGGTTGAGTGTGGGTTGGGTCAGGGTGTGGTTCCTTGCCCTCGGAGTTGGGCTAACGTCCACGCTAGCTGCTACATGCTAGCTGCTACATGCTAGCTGCTACATGCTAACTGCTACATGCTAGCTGCTACATGCTAGCTGCTACATGCTAGCTGCTACATGCTAGCTGCTACATGCTAGCTGCTACATGCTAACTGCTACATGCTAGCTGCTACATGCTAGCTGCTACATGCTAGCTGCTACACGCTAGCCGCTACATGCTTTGCCTTTAGGTGATACTTCAGGCTTGATGTGCTGCGGTGATATGCAAACCGTGCTCTTGTCGACGCTTCCATCCGTCCGTTTTTTAAAACAAAATGTCCCCTCCACGGGGCCGACCAAAGCGGTCTCATCAGCTTGTTCGTTCATGTTTGACTATTGTTCACCGTGGTTTGTTGTTGTTTGAAGTCCCATGCTGAAGTCATGAACGTTAGTTGGTGCTCCAGTATAATCGGTACGCCTGAAACTCGTCCAGTGAGAAACGTTCCGCTGTGCAAAAATAAGTGCGATTAAAATGCGTTAATTTTTTTCAATTAATTAATCTTAATTAACGCGTTAAAGTCCTGGCCCTAATATATATAGTTTGTTTTCACACCCAAACCTGGACTTACCTTCAAACGGGACTTCATGC
Source organism: Champsocephalus gunnari (assembly GCA_036324595.1). Classification (NCBI taxonomy): domain Eukaryota; kingdom Metazoa; phylum Chordata; class Actinopteri; order Perciformes; family Channichthyidae; genus Champsocephalus; species Champsocephalus gunnari. Next base: position 1,479,750 of record CM070442.1, read on the forward strand.
ATTAGCCTCAGCTGCGCAGCACATCATGTTGTCCAGAGTACCTGCTTTCAGATGCTTCCGAGGCTGCGACGCTCTAACACGTCCAGTCTGCACTGAAAGGCCGACCGCCGCCCGCGTCCACGCGCTGAGGCCGCGGCCACGCGCTGAGGCTGCGGCCACGCGCTGAAACAGATGAAATACAGATTGTAAAGTTATCCTCTCTGTGCTTTTATTGCTGCTGCTGATTATAAGAAACAATCTGAGCACACCTGATCAGGTTCCTGAACTCATTGGTATTTAATATTCCTCTGACAGCACGGGTTATATTTCCTGTCAGCAGCAGTGAGCAGAGACGGGGGTTATTTCTGTTCCTGCCGTCCAGTGCAAATGAGCAGATTTGGAGGAAGTGGATGCTAAACAGCGCAGCTTACAGATGGAGCTCAGCTGGGAATAATGGTGGCGTGTTTCCACAGTGACAGCTCATCTATTCACTTTTCATTATGTGTCAATAAAGCAGAGTAATAATGGTGTCTCTCGAGGCAAAGACGGGTCAGTCAAATCAATTCGCTTCAACAAAGTCAACGCTGTTTTCTCTCCAGGACTCGTCCGGAGAAACGCGCCGCAGCTTCAGAGAGAACGCAGATATAAAAACACAAATGAAATGTGGTTTCTGATCAAACAACGCTCTGCGCCTCTCTGCAAAGCATCAGTTTGCAGATCCTGATTTAAATGTTCACGGCTAATCATCAGTGTCTTCATCATGGTCCATGCTGTGCTCGGTGAGCTTTTCAAAGGGACTTTTTATCCGGCTAATTTCTGACCTGCTGGATTTGTGCGGACCTGAATAATGGACGGAGGGTCGGATTGATCTACTGACTTCCTGTTGTACCCAAACATCAAACCAATAGAGAGGCGAAGTCCCTCCCTTTCCGGGAGCCTCCGTGGGACCCCGGAAGCGTAACATTATACATTGAAGTCAACGGAGAGAGAAAGGTTATCTTTTGATCCCGTTTGAATCGTGCCACGAATGACACATATGATGTTTGTCAATTTAAAAGAATATTTTGAAAGTCAAAAAAATAAACATGTGTCGTAAAACTGTGAAGTTACACATTTGTTTGTGTGAAACCACTGAGTGAACTACAGGTCTCTGGTCCCGCACAATACGCGTCACCATCACAAAGACGGCCGTCACGTCAGCACATTTCACCTGCTTCTTTCAGAATGAGAATTAGGGTGCGTTCACACCTGCCTTGTATAGTCCGGTTGAATCGAACGTTTAGCCGCTTGGTGCGGTTCGTTTGGGTCGGTGTGAACGCAGTCCTCTGAAGTGAACTAAACAACCGGATTCCGGTCCGCTGAAAGAGGTGGTCTCGGAGCGCTTGCTTGCGAACTCTGGAGCGGTGCATCGCTGGTGTGAACGCAGTCCGCACCAACACATAGGAAGCTAGTATTTACGAGTCACAAGAACGCGGATATCTTCAAAAATCTTTAGCGAAAGAGTCTTTAAAGACATCCGCGGTTGTTTAGTGAAAGAGTGAAGCAGAATGAAGTGTTGAACAGTGTCGTGTAAAGTAAACATTCTCCGTCAGCTAGTTAGAAGTCAGAACACCTGTCGTTGGTGAAACGCCCTCCTCTGCAGACCGTCTCTCATGGGCAGGAGAAGAACACCGACAGCTGACCAGGAGCCCGGCGCGAGGCGGAGGGATCTAGATCGGCATGAAGGTGTTCTTTTCCCCATAATGACCGCGCTGCTGCACATTATGCCGCTCATCACACACGGCCACATTCCCAACAAAGTAACGACATGACTCCCAATATTAATACAATGCTTTTGTGGATTTAGAAAATTATTTTATTGATTTAAAAAATAGTTGTATTTAAATGTACATGCATCCGCTAAGAAAAATAGTCCGTTGTTACCGTTTGAACTAACGTAGCAACGGCAGGAGCTGCTTCTATAGTGTTTTTGAGGAGCTTTCTGATCACAGATTTGAAAATTGTTGCTTGCTTTAAAAGTAGCACAATTCATGATGTCAAACCTTGGAGAGTATCTAGATATCCTGCCCTGATGCCAGAGCAACTGCACACTGAATATGTGTCGCCGTCTGTCCTAAGTCTGGACTGCTGCGTAAAAAGGAGGGTTTCTGCCCGTTACTTCTCCGCTGTCTTCTTGTCGCTCTTGTCTTGTCAGTTAGTTTCAGCCAAACTGTACACAGTTAAATCGAACGGACCGATGCTCCATGTTCAAGGCTCCGCTAGAAAATGCCCGGGATTTGCGTTTGTACCCCCGTAATGTCTGACCAATGGTTGAACAGCATTTCCGAGCACATGACTTGTGTTTAAAGTTTATAGTCCCTTTGAGTTTTTGCCCGTGTGAACGCAAACCGAACCTTCTGAAAAATGAAACAATGTAACACACTGTGGTCTGGTGCGCAGCAGAGAGCGGACTATTAGGTGTGAACACACCCTAAAAGTATAAAACGAGGTGAACATCACTACAAGTCTGGACACGTTGAGAGCTGTACATACACGGAAGGGGAGTTAGTCGGTTCTGTAGGAGCAGCGGGACCGGCTTTACAAGGTGTCGGTGAGTAATATGAGTGCAATGTGTAACGTTAATGTCAGCTAGCTAGCATTAGCTAACAATGTACACTCCCGTGTTTTGTTTCAGGAACTAGTTTTCTCCTGAAGAACTTCGTGGTCTCTGTGTGTGCTGTGGATCACATTAGTGTTCACAAGAACAAGGTACACTCCCGTGTTTTGTTTTAGTTGCTCTTCAGATTGAAGCGGCCAGTTTGATATCGACTATACTGTACGTGTGATCTCCTTTTACATCTCGTTGTGTCATTTGAGTTTATTTGCTGTGTGTAGAGTCAAGGGGTTTGGTTATCCAGGCACAGCTGTGTGTGACTCCCTCGGGTGCACCGGTATGTGTGTTCCTAATGTAGAGAGCGTTGATTAATTAATAAACAACACACTTAGTCTAGATCCTGACCAACTCCTTTTTTATTGTTGATCAAATGTTTTTCAAAAATGTATTCATACACATTTAGAAAGATACAATGTACAATCACAACCAGTACAACACAAATTACAAACAATACAGAAAAAACAAACAATAACAAGAGGACAAAACTATGGAAAATTAACCCCTCCCACCCCAGATCCGGACCATCCTTGTATTATTGCTCATTCAATCTATTATAGCATGCTAACAAACATGGTACTCACTTTATGTGTGCAGATCTGCATGGGAGACGATGGCGCGATGCAGAGCGCTGTCTGTGACTGTGCACGGGGGATGCACACATGCAGCCACGCTGCAGCATGGGCAATATGTGCCATGTGGCAGATCAGCTCCACAGATGTTGAGTGCCAGTGGAGGAAGCCTGGCACTTCCAAAGTAGTCCAGCCGGTGTCTCAACTTTACCAACAGTGAGAGGAGAGATACAACCCACTGGCCAGAGACATCTCCACTCAGGATGTAGACTGGTTCAGGTCTGCACTGAGGGGCGCGCAGTGTGACATGGCATGGCTTTTGTCACCTGAGCCAGAGCCGCGGCCTCAACATCAGGCCATTGTCACCGTGCCGGAGCTGGTGAAGGGGCATGGGGGTCGGGGGCTTGAGGCAATTCTTGCCTCAATGCGACTGAGCAGAGACCAGCAAGCTGCCACCCAGACAGCCACCGGAGGACAGCGGACACATCCTCAGTGGCAGTTACACAGACAGGGCAGGTTGACAGCCAGCAAGTTTGGTGCTGTGCTGCGGTCGGGACTTTCATCCACTCCATGCGCGTCCCTCGTGAAGAGGGTGCTCGGGGGGTACAACTTGGACGGAGTCATGGCTGTCAACCGGGGAGTTGTAAACGAGGCCGAAGGCTTTTGTGCAGGCCTATCAGGTGACAGTGTTCCAGTCTGGTCTCTTTGTGAGTGAGTCGGTGTTTTGGGAGCATCCCCCGATGGACTTGTGCAGCCATCTGCCCTGCTGGAGGTGAAGTGTCCGCCATCATTATATAGGATATATATATATATATTTGTATACATATCTGTAAATTGTATAATTTTATTTGATTTAAAAGTATTTTTGATCTCTCTGTCTATAAACACAAACTGAGTAAAATTGACAATAAAGTTGACTTTGAAAAATATATATATTCTTTATGAAAATAGTTGCCTGTTGGAGAAATGAAACGTTGGACTGAACTACAACTACGCCTTTAAATCTCTACGGACTGTTCTTCAGTGGGATGGCAAGTTCCTATCTTTAAACATTTATTAGTTTTTTCTCAGAACAGATTTTCTGAAGTTAATTTAACTTAACCATGTGAGGTCATTATTAAAAAGGTACAATCAATTTGTTTAGGGTTGACTAAAATAATGATAAACATTTCATCTGGATGATTTACTGACAGAATAAGAAACTCAATGATGCTCTACTCACCTGTTCCCTTTCATAAAGTGAAACCGTTGAAACGATAGATTTTAGTAAACTTAAAAACAACCTTCTCCAAAAGCTATCAAGGAATATACCGAATACTTGTTTTAGAACGTTATTACATATTTTTATATAAATAGTTTGAATGATCCATAATTGACAGAAGCTTGTGTTTACACTGACCTGTCACTCATATATTAATGTCTTTGTAACTTCTTTAAACCACGACCTCACTCTTTTCTTTCACTCATCACGGTTCAGTAAACTAAGTGACACATGAACCGGTTTGATCATTATGATAACGTAGGATTGCAACTCTTTGAAACTGTAGCTCTTAAAAGAGCCGTCGTGTCTGGGTGTGCTGGTCTCAGGTCAGTCTAAGTCAGGGTAAAATAAGTGCATTCACTCTTTTGTACAGTCAGTGAGACGACTGGCGCTGCATGGAGTCACCATACAGGTCTCTGCTGGACCCACTCAGGTTCACTAATAGTCATTCACATGTCCATCAGTCGGTCTTGTTCTGTATTTACATTTCATTCATGCCATAAAGCTGCTTCACAAAGGTCTGCAGAACAGAGCCAAATAAAGCAACACATCCTCACTCCCAGGTCGGCCTATGTTGACGTTATGTCAAGTCCCCTGCCGGCTTTTTTTTTCTGTGTATCGTCCGCCTCA